>JAKTZT010000014.1:0-68567 GCA_030578955.1 Hemisphaericaspora insectamans | reverse complement strand
CACCACCTCTATCATCAGCATCTGAACCAACACCACCTGTAGCAAGACCGTCTGTGCCATTACTATTAATAAAATCAACACCAACCTAATCCAAAGCCATTTATTCCATAATAGTTAATACCATGTTTTAAAATTTTGTTCTTGACGTACATTGGTTGACAAGGCATTGTAGTCCTTCTACTTCAGCTTCCGTGGTAGACTGTATAGGGGTTTTATGCTATGATTGATGACATGAACAGCATTTAACCTGGTTGTTTCATAAAGAAAAAGTGGTGAGAAAGAAATCACAACAAATGAGAATTGCGTCGAACCTCAAAACTGGAAGAAAAAATCAACAAAAAAAAAAGAAGAAGGCTATTTACAGCGTAAAAGTAAACACAAGAAAATTTTAACAATAACGTTGTGCATAAAAAATAAAAATAGTAAATTCTTGGGGGGGTCAAAATTTGTACAGTTCGTGATTACGCCTAATGTTGCCAAGTCTCTAAATGACAGCAATCTGCCCTCCCAAAAAAAAAACTCGACGGAGATGTCTTCGTAAAGATTTTCCTATTTGGGAGAAAATGTAAACAAAATTAAAACATACACAAATCACTTGTTTTTTTGTTTTTTTTGTGAATTTAAATTTTTATATCTTCCTGTGTAAACTTAAAGTTACGACATTCATCTTAAGCTTGATCAATTAGAATTAGTTAGACTTACACACATTCTTATCGTAATTAAGATCAATTGACTATTTATATATATAAGCATTAACATACATCATCCTAATGACAGAAATGGAGCCTAATATTGAAATTTCCACAGAAAATCATGAGATGAATGGTTACAATCTGTCCACAATACATCTATCCAAATTAAGAAGTACTCCAATGTCTCGCATCACTAGTTTCGAAACACCAACTGCCCCGGCAGTTACTTCTGCTTCTACAGATGATCCAGTGGTAATGAAACAATTTGATAATATCACAACGACAGTGCAGAAAACCATAGATGAATTAAACGAAGTATATAAGATTATTGGTTATACAGATAATGAAAAATCCAAAAAGAAGTCCGAAATATTTAGTGTAATTCAATCTACAATATCCAATTTTGCCAATAACATCCACCGAGAAAAGAGCAACATTGAAAATGAATGTGAATGGTTACGTCAACAAACACTCCTAATACTTTCAATGATAAACGATCCAAAGGGTGAAAAACACATAAATCTAATGGATCGTGGTTTATTATTTGCAAATCAGCAATCATATATAGAAGGATATCAGCAGAATGTACTAAATGAATTATCTGAAAGACAGTCTCAAGGAAGCCTTCTGAGAAATTCAATGGTAACCAGTTCAAATAATCCATTTCTTGTTTCATCACAATCCATAGACCAACAATTCGAATCGATGCTTAAGAAAATCCCAAATCTTTCTTTAATGGAGCTTAAAACAAAACTCAATACAATATTTCTCCGAACATTAATATTTTTTGTTAAACTTTTCAGGCAAATCAATGATCTTAATATTACCTATATGGAATTGAAGGATGTTATTGGTGATTTTTTATCCAATGATACTAATATAACAACCATTCAAGCCATCCCGTCTCGAGCTGATGCCGAATACCATAAGAGTGTATTGGATCAGTTTGTGGAAATAACAAATAAATCAAATGTTATGGAACTAATACTGGCAGACCCTGCAGCCGTGAACCAACAATATCAAACAATAATAGTAGCCAGTCCCAGGAAAAATTCAGCAACCCATACCGTATCAGATTCTACAAGTCTAAATTCTTCTTCCTTCTCACCAGATGACTTAATCCTTAGCTTGAGAGATGTAAATTATCAACTAGTTCGAATAATTCGCGGGCTTCGGTTTCCCAAGATTTCTCAAGAAGTACTAAGTATTATACAGTTTGAAATAAACGAATGTCGAGGCGAAATGAATAAAAGAAAAAGCGTCGTATCTAAGATCATCAAGAATTGTTTTGAAGATATTCACACTCTACAAATGACGGATGATCTGATAATGGAAGTACAGAAATCATCAGGGTATCCGGAAATTGAACAGGGAATTTTAGATATGGAAACATTACAATTGATAGGAACTGACCCGGTTGAATTTGGACTTAATGATACACACATTCAATTTTTGCAAAAGTTCGAAACTATCTTAAGATGCCTAAAGGAATCGAGGCAATCTCAATGGGACCAATATTCGGAAACATGTATGCAACTTTGGCAGAAACTTGGTGAAAGTCAGGAATATATCAACGAGTTCATGGAAAGGAATAAACCATTAACTGAGTTTTCATTGTTAAATTTCAAAATTGAGTTGAATAAATTATATATGAAGCGATCGCAATGTATCGAGCAGTTCATTATGGATACCAGAAACGAAATCGAAAATATGTGGGATTTGATGTTTTATTCGATTATCGACAAGAATCGGTTTGAATATTATGGTTATGATCCCAATGGAGATGAAGAAGATAAGGAAGTTGTATTGGCCAAACACGAACAGGAATTGGTACGGTTAAAGGAGGAATATGAATCAAAGAAACACATCTTTGAGTTGTATAATGAGCTTAATGATTTGATTAGGGATCAAGAATTCTTGCAAAAATCTTCAATGGATTCTTCGAGATTGTTAAGTAAAAACTCTTGCAAGATTTTATTGAATGAAGAAAAGATACGAAAGAAAATTAATAAGAATCTCCCAAGAATCATTGAGGCATTAAAGACTGAAATTAAACAATATAATTCCTTAGATGAACGCAAACTGATAACAATTAATGGAGAAGATTTGTTGAAGAAAGTATTAGCGTTTGAAAGCTCCCAACGCAGTTCTAGATCAGGTCAAACAGGTAAACCAGTTGGCAGCAAGCGACAACTACACAAATCCCCACAAAATATTCTTAAATCTCCAATGCGTGTAAGACAAACAAGCGGATCCCCAAATAAGAGGAATGTCCATGGCATTATGAGAAAGCCAATGGCTCGCACTTTCAACAACCTTACTACAATAAAGTTAACAAATGCAATCAATTCATCTTTATATCATAATAATTCGCCTACTTTGTCAATGGAGAGCCCAGAAATAGCCACCAGGAATAATTCTTTGATGGCTCGTAATCCACCCACTTTTCAATTGAAACCTTTAAACAATCCACTTTCACGAGATAATAGTCTACTATCAGGAATTCATCATTCACCATTGCGGGCTTATGATTTTTCAACTAGTAGCCCACTTCAGAAACAAAAACTTAACAATCAGCAACCAGCAATCATAGATTCTGAAAACAAGGAGAATTCTTCTCCATTCCATATTTCTCCAATCAAAATTGCATCTTCTTTTCCGGGAAATAATAACACTCGTTCAAGAAGAGAATCAAGTGTAGGGACATGTGATAGCTCGACTTTAATAGGCGATGATTTTTTGAATTGGAGGCAGGAGAAAATTAAAGAGTTAAATGAAAGTTAACGAGATCTACTTCTAATAAAACTGTATTATTAATGAGATATGGGACAGGTTTTGTCATATAAAAAACACATTCATCAAAAGTCTTTTTGACTTTGGAACGCCTTACCATCAACTGTAGCATATATTTTCTCTAATTCTTACCTTTAGCTACTTTATTCTCTTCTTCGACAAGTGATCAGTTTTGCTCGGAGGTTGCTGATACAGCCACCTCGTCAACTTTTCCTTCCCTATCTTCTTCATCTACTTCTTTCTCTTCTTCATCTACGTCATCATCATCAACTTCGTCTTCATCGTCCTCATCTTCTTCATCTTCTTCGTCTTCTTCATCTTCGTCATCTATTATAGCCTCCTCATTGTTATCCTTAGAGTTATCTTCTTCTTCCTCCTCCTCCTCTTCTTCTTCATCCTCAGGGTATCCACCTAATTTAATCACTATTCGGTTGACAATTTCGTTCCAATCCATCATCCCACCCATTCCGATATCTCCATAGCTTCCTACAACCTTCTCCAGTGGTTTCAAAATCTCTATCCACGGCATTTCGTCGGCAATTAATTTCAATTGTCTCTTGGTTGTTATTGCATTATATGAGTAGCTCACCATACATGGAGCTAACAAAATTGGAAAAGAGGTATTCCATGCTCGTATAACATTCGTTAATAAATTATCACATATACCTAAAGATATCTTGGAAAGGGTATTTGCAGTTAATGGGCAAACCACCAATATATCAGCCCAACGTCGTAATTCAATATGTAATACGGGATCTTGTCTGGTCTTCCAGGTCCATTCATCTTCGTCTCTCCAAATACGAATCTTTTTCACGGTTTCTAGAATATTTAACGTTTCTTGAGATACGAAATTTTCACTTGCTTTAGTTAATAATAATTGGATTGATATTTTATCTGGCCCATATATTTCATATAATTTACTAATTATCAACTTGATCTTAACTGCGGATAATGCACCACATACGCCTAACAAAACATGGATTTTCCCGTCATCTTGAACAAGACGAGGATCTATATTTGCATTCTGTTCATTTGGACCTAATACAGGTAATGCCGTACCAGAACCACTTGCTCTAGTCCCTGTGGAACTAATTAGGCTGGTGGCACTTTGGATATTAGCAGGAGTACTCTCCTGACTCCTTGCTGAGTCTCCAGGTACTAATCCAGGAGAAGCACGTGTATTGCTTGCGCCTGAACCACTTCTTGATCGATTCATCAATTTCACTGGCCTGGGAGCTTCATCGGAAAAGTGCGCATGCACTGAGGGAGCTTTATGGTGAGCACTATCCTTTGGAGGCGCCAACATGTAATCTAAACTAGTTTGAGATCCATTTGTATATTCTCCATCTTCGGCATGACTGGTTGGAAAGAGGAATTTCGACGAAGCAAGTTCTTTGTCGGTGGGAGACTTGAGAGAATTGTCTTTCTCGCCGGTTGGAGACTGTATTGGAGGGGATGATGGTAAAGATTTTCCTGGCTTTCCATTATTAAGAATAGGTGGTGGAGATGGCAATCTGAGGTTAGCAATTGCCAAGATAGATGGAGGTACATCCTCCAATTTTGAAGTGTGCAAATGGGAAGGTTTGGTGTCTTCGTCTTTTTCTGAAGCCATTGATGTGGGTGGACTAATTGAAATAAGAGTCGAGAAAACAAAAACGGGAAAAGGCTTGAAGGTAAGTATTCAATGGTGATGACTAACAATTAGAATTGATTGCGCTTCAATATTTAATTTTTTTTTTTTTGCTCCCTTCTTTCTCTTTTACTTTTAAAATTTTCTTTTGTCCACTTTTAATGAAACTTTTCAGAATTTTCACAGCACGTGATACCATGTGTATTTTCCTGCATGTAGTTTTAGAGCCATTTATTGGTATAGAATGATGGCTAGATCGTATATATATTAACTCTACTACTACTTAAGAGATAATTGTTTTACACCTCCTCCACTCACGAGATGGTTTGTCTATTATTTGAATGAGTATCATAAAATAAAATCCCGCATATTAAGTTCAAAACAAAAAGATAAAACGTTTCCAATGTTTTTTAACAGGTGTCATTGATAAGAGGGAGCACTTAACTATATATAACTATCTTGCAAGATCCTTATACTCTATTTATCTACTTTAAGATAGTTATATCTATTCAATTTTCATGTTTTTAAGCGATGCACTCAATGCATTTGCCAAATCACCATTGTCATACTTCACCGTAGTGACAGAATTATGTTTCCTCGTTTGACCATTTTGTCGAATTTCCTTCACATCTTGGAACTCAGAATAACCCACTTTGCTGGCATATGTGTGTTCCAAATCATTTCCAGAAGGAGGGCGATAATAATAAACTGGAGAAGGTGCAAACCCATATCCCATAAAAGGACTTCTCTGACTTACCGCATTACCATAATAATATGGCGGAACAAAGTATCCTGTTGTAGGAACTCTGGCACCTGATTGTGGTAAAGAGGGTATTGTCGAACACTCGGGTATAAAGCTATATTCCGGTGTTGAATATATCCTGGGCCTCCCATGCGAAATGGGTGCGTTTCCTGTCCAATTTTGTTCTTCCTTAGCGACTTGTGATCCTGCTCCGCCATAAGAGTGACGATAGAATGGTAATTGATAGTTAACTGGTTGGTACGTGGTGTACCAATTTCTTGAAATAGGATAGTTATCAAAAGTCGGGAATCTATCATAACGTACTGTTAAGGAACGACCCTCAAATTCAACTTTGTCAAACATTTCAATTAACTTTTCTGAGGTTTCCTGATTTCCGGTTGTCACAATCGCAAATCCTCGGCTTTTCTTTGAGACTTGAGGTTGTGGAAGAATACCATATTGAGAAGAAGTAAAAGTGTCATATCCACGAAAAACAACAGTTTGTACTGGAATCTCGACTCTTAGTATTGAAAGTTCACACTTTGGATCTAATTCCTTAGATTTAGTAATCAAAAAATTCTTCAATGAAGCCCAGTTGGAAGAGTAAGGGACATTGGCGATAAATATTCTACATGGATCAACCTGAATTAATCTATCTGGATCTTCGCCTTCGCCAGCAGGAACATAAATGTATTTGCTACCTTCATCTGAATCATCTCTTGGATTGATCTCTTTAGGGGTTCTTGACAGGGTTTCAATTATAGACGATGATGGGACCAAATTGAGTGGGACATCCATGGGGTGAATGGCCCTCTTTGAATCAGCTGAAAATGAGTTCATTGAGCTAACAGATGATACCGAAGAAGATCCTCTTCCATTACTGAAACTATCAGATGAAGAGCTACCTTCGTTTTCAGGACTGTTTGCTGCTGGTACAAATGGATGAATACAGTTGGTAGGGTTATACAGATAAGGAGGATATGGTAAAGAACCAAGCGGAATACTTGGGGCCATTTCAGGTATTGTAGGAATTGGGGGAGGGTAAAAACACGATGGATATCCAAAATGCTTTTGTCCCTTTTCAAGGTCTGTGATCAGTAAAGAAGCATTTGTATTGTCTGAAATATTATCTGTGTGACTATCGGAGGTAGGAATGCTATTAGAAGTTTGATTTTGGAATGTGGGACTATCCCCAACTTTTTCTCTATTCCAATTTTTATTCTCACAGTCTTGAGTTTGCTTTGTTTTTAGTTCGGTAGAGGACAAGGTGAGATTGCATACAGCCTTATATTCTATTCGTTGAACCTGTAATTCATTCTCCAACCATTTCCCACCACCTAAACTAAGAAGAATTTGCAGCGATTCCCAGTTGGGAACTTCAACATCAGCGAATAGGTTATTCTGTTTGGAACATACTCCCGAATCACCCTTGGATTCTTTACCAAAGTTTACAATCTTAGCTCCAGAAGTTTCCAGAGTAACATGATTGATTTTTGATTGCAAGAATGCTTGTAATTGTTCTTTGGTTGCAACACTCGGGAGATTAGAAATCCTCAATGTATTGTAATATGGGGATTCCACACTAAGATCTTCATGACTATTTTGGGCACTCGGTTTGTTTGATTCTCGGGTGCTGGTGTTCCAATCAATTCCAGTCAAATCAAGAGCGTTGTTATTTGCTCTTTCCGAATCATCCTTTGAGGCAATGCTCAAGGAACCCGTTATCGGACCCAGTGATTTTCTACTTCGAGGCGATTGCATTTGATTTCAAGCTTATCAAAAAATAGTTTACCTAGCTAATTGGTGGATATTTCAAAAATATTTTCCAATTTAGTTTCAAGTTTCTAGAAACCAAGAGGCTATTTAAATTTATTTGTTTGGACTTTTTTAAAGTTTTAGTGTATAAATTTCTTTTTCTTAGTTTATTAAGTTTGTGTTATATAGTGGGGGCCCTTTTTTATTTTTTTTTGTCTTGTTGCTTATGATTTTTAATTAATTTTTTATGCAAAGAAAAATATAATTCGAATTATTATTTTTATAAATGGAAGCTGGTCTCGAAATCTCATTCGTCTCCAAACTTCCATGATGGAACTTAATAGTAGCTGAAAGAACCATGCATAAATAGAAACAATAACATCCAAAAGGATAAAAAAACCGAATGGGAACTGTAACTAGTAATATTCTACCTGTATATTTCGATGCGGGGAAACTGGGTTAGTTAAAAAAACTTTATAATCGACAAAAAAAAGAAGACAACCGACGAGCATCAAGGTTCGAAAACCTCCCCACATCATGTTTGATTCCGGTATGTTTCTCTTCATGAGATATGTATAAAAAAACTGAGAGATGTTAGTCAGAATTGAAAATTTTACGCTTTTTGAATCTATCACTGTATATTGTTCTTCAGATGGAACCACTGGGACGGCAGCTAGATCATGTAGTTCACTGACATTGCGTGACACATTTTGTAGGTCTTGTTGTTCTTTGGGAACCAGTATCAATTCTTAATCAAGTTTGCTTTGAAATCGAGGGACTATGTCATGACATAAAGGAGTTGGGGAAATTGATACATTGTTGACGTATAATTCCAAGCACAAACTTATACCCCCGGTTTATATGAAAACCATGCATTCAACTTAAGAAAACATGTACCTAGGTTAGTCGAGTTTTAGTTCTCATCTGTTTCAGTTGAAATATCAACTTGTAATTGCATTGAACCCATCTGAGCCTGACTCCATATGGTTTTGCTTGAATTACCTCTGTCCGTCTATTGGATTGTTCATTTGTGGTTGATTTATCCAGCACTTACTATTGAAAACCCTTTAACTTCTTCGTTTCCTCCATTCTTAAGTATAACGGGAATATCTTCAACTCTAGCATCAACATCCAGACCAACAAAGTCCAATTTATTGTTGAATATTCTTCGATTTACAAACGGAAAGTAGACTTTCAGAAATCACAAGTATAGGTGAGACTTGAAGTCATCCAAAAGAATGCTCTTAAATTTCTCGAAGCGGTGTGAATTTCTCGAAGCCCTTTACTTAATATCTGCAGTCAGTATACATCAAAAGGAGCCTTTTGAAATGTGAACTGAGTAGAACAAGGGTAAAATAACTTGGACAAAAATACAAATAATTATGTAATAGAAATTATTTATATACAGCAGATCCAATAGGATGATGGTAATGCTAAGTTACTTTCTCATTCAGATTCCTAATTCCCCAAGGCTAAGATCAGTCTTGCACAGATTTACTTAATGTGGTACAAGGTAGCTGGAACCAATTTCCCCAAGCTTTGCAGTCTAATTTTGCATAAACCAGTTCGAATGAACTTATGCTGAACAATGGAAGAATTGCCACTGTAGTAAGCAATCAAGCAGATAAAAAATTGTAGGTGTTTTTTCGGCAAACATTTGTCTCAGAGGATTAAGCACTTTGATAGACTTCTCTATGCGCTAGAGCTTAATATCCAGCTTTAGACTAGTAGTAAATTTCATAGCCCAAACAAATCGGTTCGTTAATGGATTCAATATTGGATTTCAGAAATATCGACCCTCGTCTTCTCTTTGCTCTGATTTTACAGGAATGCCGAATCACTACAAAACTCTTTACCAATTGCTCTTTCAGAATAGGTTCAATTGCTTTCAAAGAGCTGACCCATTATGGAATGTACTGTCTACTTTTAGAAGGAAAGCTACTACTTTATCCGGGCTAGCACATGTGAGGAAAATGTAGAGAAGATCAAATCTCAATAGGCACATCGAAACTCATGCTTGGTCTATATGGTGGTTAGAGCAACCCAGTGTATTCCAAATCGAACAACATCGGACGGTATAACTAGTTTGTTTAATGCACAGTGACTCAAAGTAACATATGATTATCTTGGAGTTGGTAAAGCTTACTCCCCTAAACATTTGTCGTCTTCTCTTGACGAAATGTCCACTTGCTACGCAGTCAGGAATATCAATTCGACATCTGTGATCCTTATTAGTTACTAAACGAACAGATACTATCAATTTAAAAGTTATTTTTTAGTTTAAAGTTTCTAATTTTGCTGTCAATTTTTTTTTTAGTTTATGTTTTTTCTTATTTTATTTTTTTGTCCAAGAAACTATATTTGTGGCTAATGACCAAGAATTTTGCAATTACAATTTCAAATACGTAGATGAGTGGGGAAATGATTTTCTTAATTAATGAGGCAGTTTTAGATACATCGCAATAGATTAAGAAACGCTATGTGTATTTAATAGACCCTGAACTGCAAATATAAACCTAAATATTAGTGGTCCATTCCCCAGTCATTGTCCCCCAACCTTGTGATTCCTTTGAAGCAAGTAATTCTCTTGCGGTAGCAATTGAAAATTCGTTCAAGGGTGATGTGGATTAAACTTCGATGATTTCATTGAAGATTAACCGCTATACTTTCAACCCACCCTTGCCAACAAAAGACCAATACGCAAACCATATGGCGATCTTAAACTAAAAATAAGTCACATTAAGAGCTAGACCGTTTTACTTTAGCTAATAATTCTGGTCACATGGTCATCCGTCCTGCGCTAATGCTGATCTCAGTCTTTGATGGGCCATTAGTTAAACATAGATGAGATTTGATGAACCATAAGTGTAGGCATGGCGTCTGTTCCTACCACCACTGTTAGAGAAACAAGTATGATTGCTCCAATCTTTCGAGTTTTGAAACTTTCAAATAATGACATTTTGGTTTTCGTGCGTTTCCATCAACAACACCTCAAGGCTTTTGATTACCAACGGTTAATCTTTCCCAGAGACTTTTGTGTTTGAGAGAATCTATGGAGTAGCAAAAAAAAAGCTTTTGATACACGGCCCCAAATCTAACAATTCCCTAGACCTAGAAGTTGGGAAAAAATGTCAGTGTGCAAACTTACAGAACTTCTGGATAGTCGCGCTGTCAACTAGTTACAAAGCTAATATTTTTTAAGGAATATTTTTTAGAATACTTTTCAAAAATAAATCCTTGGAAAAATAAAAGTTTAAAAAATAAAGTTTCATCTTTAATAATACTGATGAAAAATTTAAATTATACATTTGCAATGGATGAGCGAAAAAAAAAATAAAACAAAGTAAATGGGCAACCCTAACCGAGTGCCAAAGGACGGTAATCTTTGGTTTTCGCTATAAATAAACATAAATTCCGGGTCAATGCTTGCTTGTATACGAGTCCCTGTTAACCCAATAATAACAAGACCTAACCCAACTTAACCACGAAAATAACTTGTGCTGTTTAAGCCGACTGAGAGTCAATCGTTGCGCCTTTTGTTGAGTATTGAGTTTTAATATTTATAACAATTTACAAAACAAATCATTCAAATTTTTCGGCAACAGGGTCGTACTGATTTAGGGAGGAATCATGGCAAAGAAAAGGTCCACTGGGACTGTAAAACGAAGTAGGACTCGGTCAGGATGTGTTACATGTCGAGATCGACACATAAAGTGTGATGAACAACAACCAGTTTGTCGAAATTGTATCAAATCAAAACGAAAATGTTACAGGGGAGTGAGGCTAAACTTCACACAGTATAGTCTATACGACCCGGATGAAAATTCTCGAAGACAACGACCTCCGCCACCGCGAGATTACAGAATATTAGATCAATCAATAACAATAGCATCTTTGTATGATAATGGTAAAAGAAGTTACTTACCATTTATCCATCTTCACTCACCAGCTGATTTACGGGAATCAGACCTTCAGTTTCAGCAAGATATATATAGTACTGTTCCTACAAGCACAATGCCAGATTATAGGGATGATGGAAGAATTTCTGACCTGCCAGCAAAACTTGTCAAGGTCAAAACATCGGGTAGGATCCCTTTGAATGTGTCGTCAATCTCAGAAAATTATGAAATTAGTAATCAGTTGTTGAACGAAAGTTATTTCAAGAATCAATTCTTACAGCAAAGCGAAAGTGGCACTGAACCTCAACAGTTTCAGCCTCAAGATCAGTTCGCGTACCCCCAGCCTATACCTAACTTCTTTTATTCTCAGCCTACTTACCAGCCACATCGTCCATTACCACAGTCTATGCAATTACAACAACCATACTTACCAGATCGAATGTCTGGAAGCCACATTAGTTACAGCAACCCG
The DNA here is from genome assembly GCA_030578955.1 of Hemisphaericaspora insectamans. Classification (NCBI taxonomy): domain Eukaryota; kingdom Fungi; phylum Ascomycota; class Pichiomycetes; order Serinales; family Debaryomycetaceae; genus Hemisphaericaspora; species Hemisphaericaspora insectamans. Next base: position 56,584 of record JAKTZT010000014.1, on the reverse strand, counting down.
TCGCTACAGCCAAGGCATGAATATGAAAGTCTTATTCAAACTCGAGAAACAACAAGTAATGTTAACACACAACTTTATATTCATCTCATAGAAAATGAAAAATACTATTGGCTCCTTGACCTTCTAAATGATTTAAACATTTGGAAAGCTATCGTTCCTTCCATGTGTTTAAATGCGGCTGAAACAGACCCTTTCTTGTTTAATTGCTTGCTTCTTTGTTCCCGACAGAGTACAATCCCCTTGGAAAAGGTTTTTCATGAACAACTAGAAAGGTGGAATAGTGCTAGGAGTATATACCCCGTTGATGTTCAAAATTCAGATGTTTTTGATACATTGCTAATTAGTATTACATTGATCACATTAAGTATCTACTTGAAGTTTAATGGTGAACGCCTACCCGATTTTCACAAGCTTGTCTTAGATACTCAGATTAAGTTATTCAACAAAGTAATGCTTAAACTTGATGACCATCTCAAGTCCAGGCGAGCGAAATCAATCGTTTTGATAGGATGCATTCATTCCATAATAACGCTCAAATTTTTTATTGTCAAGGTTTTCAACTTAGACTATGGCATTCGGTTTAATGAGCAGCCTGTGGACATTACAGAAGAAATCGCTTACCCGTCCAACACATCTTTGATAATTGATTCTAATCCATTTTCCACCGACAATTTGGAACTTTCAGGTTTATTAGGGTTGACTAGTTTTGAAATATCTAATTTGAGTACGTCTTTCAAATCCATTGATTTTGCCCAGTTAAAGTACAATTCGGCTTCTAGTGATACAAGAAGTGGAGCTAATGAAGTTCGCGAACTCTTGTGGTATCTTATTAAACTTAATTATGTACTTTCCAATCCGGATCTCGCGGCACATTTTAATATCGACTACAACTACATCTACAAGCATGAAGATTCGTTCTCTGAGTCCTCATCTAGAGAGTCAAATTTCGACAATCAGTTTTCCAGATCGCTCCTTTCTCCGCAGCTGTCTTCCAATAGAAATCCACCTTTGACACATCTGCAAAAGGCTAGTTTCATATTAAAAGAGTTTATCCACAAGACAATTCATAGTGGCAACGTTGATATAGTGCGGGTGGCTAATTCTAGACTTGAGAGCTTGTTCCAGCAGATTGATGAAACGTACAATAATATGGAGGTCAAACAGCAATGGCACAAACATTTTGGTTGGGTATTGCGCTAATGTTAATACAAGAGCCTCTAGAATGTTTGAAAGTATATAGATGTGGTTAGTTTGTTTATCCATGAATCATGAATTGCTTTATCAATACAGTTGTCTGTGTGTGTAATATAATGTAACAATAAGAGTTTCCATTTGCTTATAGTATTATTGGTAAATTGTTCCCTCATCATTGGTTTACTGGCGATCAGAAGTGGTTCTATGTAAGTTATATGTAGAGTTGATGTCAATGAACTTGTAACCTTGATGTTACTTAAGCCAGATATTTATTGAACGAATCAAAAACTACTTAAATTAGGAGTTATAGGAATTATGTTATTCAGGTAAGTATAAACGAAGTTTCACTAATTTTCACCAAGCAAAAAAAATACAATATCTTAACAATACACCAGAATGGCGTTTCATTTCAATATTATCTAGTCACAGTAACCAGGAAAAGCGCGTGTTTAACTAACATCATTTACTTCACGACCCGCCCCAAAGTTTCGCTTTGTTGACCTCGTTTGTACTTGACTTTTCTAGGACAATTATTTTTTGGGTTCGAAGTGTTTATTCTCATATTGCCAAGTAATAATTGGAGATCATCGTTTCTTTTCCTGTAATTACCGATACTAAAAGCCTGGAGACGACGGTTAGTGTATTCTTGCCAGTTTTGCTTTCGAACCAAACTCTCATGAGGTTTATTTAAGCGATTTATATTGCATTAAACTACACGCAAAATAGATCTCTCGGTTGATTGGGGTCCATGTAAAGATGGTGTTCGGGTTCATATACATTACATAAACAAAATACAAAAAAAACTGGTGGAAGTTGAAAATATCCCTTCACCTTCCAATATTGTGCAAGCTCCAACTGGTTTTGTCTAGAAGCTGCAACATTTTGTCCTCTATGAAATCGAACAGCTTAGATTAAATTTTCTCAGCGAAAGTTTAAATAATATTTTATATAATTTGGAAAATAATCGACAAAGCAAAAATTGCTTAAAAAATATTCACGATAAAAATATTTTTCAAGTAAAAACTTTTATCCTATGATTCACATTTTTTGCTGCTCGTGTACTTCTTCAATAAAAATCCGACTGTCAAGAACCTGATTACAGATCACTCGTGCAACTAAAAACAGTGAAAAGCCATTGTAGAAGTTAAGAATCTTCCTAAAACCCATTCTCATTGATTTTACATCACAACAATATTGCAACCGATTACAAAGCACGGTTACTGCTTCAATCAAAAGATTCAACTCATAGAGCCTAGACTTATTCGCACTGCCTTTTGTTTAGGTAGACTACAAATCCTGTGACTTTATTAAAAAAATTACAAGGTCTGGTTTCTTATGAGGCTGATTGAGATCAGTAACTTTGTGCATTAAATATTATATATCTAAAAAATAAACTATTTTTTAACTGGTTTAGGAACAAAGTTAGGGCGGCTTTTCAATTACATAATAAACGAATAATTATGCATAGAACGAAATGTCAATATAGGTATCTGCAAAAAATTCTGCGTAGTACATAATTCGGCACCATGTATTTTAACTAACTGTGTTAGCCCGCATTGAAAACTAACCTAATAATAGCGTAATAGCACTCACGCGATATTCGTGATCGACCTGATGCCTGTGACCTTATGAGGCGTGAAGCTACGTAAATCTGGTATCACAATTCAGGGCGCCATCAAACATATTGTTGAGTTCTAGGTCCATTGTTCTAAATAAACCGGACCGATGGTCAAAGTTTTAGAAGTACAATAGATAAGACTGCAGTGGTTGTATCAGTTGATTGATAAAAAAAAGAAAACATAGTAGATTTAACACCCGAAACTGGGTCCTTTTTTGGTAGTGTCCCTCTCAGTATTTTTGTTCCAAACCAACGCAGTTCTGGGATATAGCAGAACCACCCGTGCATGGAGAAGCTTCCTGGTGGATCTAAAATCAATTAAAAAGAAGAATTAAATCCAAATCTATTTTTATTTTCGATGTCAATTTGGCGAAATATTTTTTGTTGAAGAGATGAATTTTAGTAAATGATGCATAAATCCGCTCATTTCTAAAATGAAAAACAGAAAGCCATCTCTGCTCCAGTGCCCTAGTATCTTCCAAAACATCCCCACTACCACATCGATATAAATATAAGTACGTTTAAGTATGGCGCAGGGGAAAATGTTCACAAAAAAAAATTTTTTTCTCTTTTTATGGACAACTTTGTCAAAATTGTCATTGTTTCTTCACAAAAAAAAAATAAATGTACAAACAATAGGCTGTATACAGGCTCTACAATCGTAAAGACTGTGCGGCGTGGGGAAAGCTCTTGATGCCGTTCATAACCGATATCATATGATATCCAGTACCAGTTTGGTTAGACATGTTCTTGATCGCCCACTCCAAGTCGAGTATTATGATATCAGTTCAACTTTGTCATGAAGTCACTATCGTATAATTTTCCATCTCAAAGAATAGAAAGACATTTGCATTGAGTACTGCTTATTGCAATTACCCGAAATATTGGACAATTCTTTGTTTATAATTGAAACTAAAATCCTTCCAGATTGCTAAATGGCCAATGTATTGTAAGAGAATATGTATTGTAGTTCAATTTGCCCTGAATAGTGGATTTAAACATACGCTTTTGACAAAGGAGCCTATAACCATAGAGATCGAGTATAAAGTTGAAGCGGGAATCGCATTAATATATTTTATATTCGTGCAAGCAGTGGTCCAACCTACAGAGATAGAGGATGATGAATAAGAAACATCTTAATATACAAGATAGAGGATGATGAATATTATTAATTTATGAGCCTCTTGAAAGACCCAACAAATTAAATAATAGAATCAAATAACCATAATGGGTTATCAAGAATCTTTAAATGTGCATATATAACCTAACAAAGAATGATTAACTGTAAAGAACTGTTCGCTTATGAACAACTCATTCTCTTGCATTGATCTGTTATGGTTTTTTTTTCGCAGCCAAAAATTTAAAAAATATCTTGTTCTTTGTTTTCATGCACAGGGCTCCAAACCAGTGCGGATGTTTGCACCAATTATAACTAGGGGGGATTCAAAACTGAATTAAGCACAAATCAAAGTGCAAATTTGATGGCTGTAAGCCACCTATCGATTTACTTGCTTGATGATTTCTATTCCAATTGCCTTTGGTACTCCATTAGTTGAACTGTTTGATTCTTTGTTAATTTAATATTTCATATCAAATAATTACAATCTGTATATTTAGTAATAACATACAGAAGTAAATATACATCTGTACAACCTAGAGGATAAAAAAGGTAAACCTCGGTGATATTATGGAGATAGGTTAATTTTGATGTATGGGGCTTATAGGATACCCATTGTTTAATATATTAGAATGATATATCTTGGGTTCAATAACGTTTCTGTCTATATTGAGAAACTAATACAAGTTCTTCGGGCTTCCTGCGGGACCTATAGGTGATGATACAAAACACTGTACACACAATAAGTAAAGATTCTTGCGAAAGTTTTTCTTGAAAGTTAATCAAGTCTTAGTCCCAAAAGTGTCAGTTTAATTCTTACTTGTAATACCTTCAACTAAATCTCCAAAAAAACCATTAAGCACTTCTAAGATTGTTCCATTACAAAGCGACGGATTTTTTAAGATTGTTCCATACTTTTGATATGTAGTATTTTTAATAGTATCTGAGAAAAAGAGATAGGATAGAAAGCAGAGGATTCTTAATTCCCGTCACACGCACTCTCTCACACAGCAAAATATTTCATATTTTCGAAAGCATTTTAAGAGAATAGAACTTACTAGTATCAGTCTGGGTTGTGTATGGTCTCCTTATTGAATGTTCCTTAGGGCGTTTGATCCCTGGAATATAATGGATGAACTTCGAGATTTTTAAAATAAATTAGAAAGAATTCTACAAGAAAATCCTCAACTTTACAAAGAGAGAAATTTTCTTCCTAACATGTCACAGCAATCCAACGAAACAATAAGTCTCCCCCTTTACAACTATAAACCACTACGTACCGAACACCTTCAAATGAAAAATTTAATGGTCGCAATAGTTTTCTTAAACTGTGATGGTGAGGGGTTGTCGGACAATAACGTGGTCCAACCCTGGATGCAATGTTCATTAAGTTACCCGGAAAAGAGGCAAGAAAGTTTCACAAAAACTAAAAAAATGAAAATTTTTTTCCATCCCTCATTCCCCCCCAGTGAACTCCCCCATCTCTCTCCATTATAAATTACCAATTGAACTTTCTAGACCATGTCTCAAGGTACATTATATGCCACTGAACAAATCAGAAGTCTTACTCCAAAAGCACTTATCAAACATTTTAACTTAGATGTTAAAATTAGTGGCAAGGATGATACATATCATAAATATTTCCCATTGGATAAGATTCCTGCTTTTATTGGTCCAAAGGGGTTGAAATTACATGAAGTTATTGCCATTTCTCTCTATTGTATGTATAACAAGTCATGCTTTGATTGATTTTTTGCTATTGGGGGCGATGCCAAAGAAGGAGGTTTATAATGATGAGAAATCTTTTCAATTATTATACAGTTATCCCTGTCTTAATAAATTATGTCGAGAGCTTATAATCTGAGAAATAACTCCAAATTGACCCCAATTTTTTGAAATGAATGATTGGAAGTAAAAAAAAAAAGAACAAAATACTAACTTCCATATGATAGTGATTAATTTGGGTGATCCAAAATCTAAATTATTGGGTAAAAATGCTGTTGAATATGCTCAAATTATCAAATGGGCTTCATTTGCTAATCACGAAATCTTACCAACTATTGCAAGAACATTCAGACCACTTGTAGGTACTGTTCCATATAACAAGAAACAAGTTGACGAAGGGTTAGCTTTCCTTGATAAGGCTATTCCAGTTTTTGAGGCTAGATTAGCCGAATTCACGTATTTGGTTGGTGAAAGAATTACTCTTGCTGATTTATTGGCTGCAACTTATTTCGTTAGAGGATTTGATAATCTTTTTGGTTCTGAATGGAGAAAGAAATTTCCCAATACCACTAGATGGTTTAAGACTGTTATTGGTTCGAAATATTTAGTTGATTTTATTCCAGATTATCAATTTAGAGATAAGCCAGTTGAATATGTTCCTCCAAAGAAGGAAAAGAAACAGCAACAACAACAACCAGCTAAGAAGGATGCTCCAAAGAAGGAAGCTGCCGCTCCTGCTGCTGAACAGCCAGCTGAAGCTCCAAAGCCAAAACATCCATTGGAAGCTTTAGGTAAACCAAAAGCACCATTAGATGAATGGAAGAGAATTTATTCTAATGAAGATACCAGAAAAGTTGCTATTCCATGGTTTTGGGAAAATCAATTTGATCCAGAAGACTGGTCATTATGGAAGGTTGATTATAAATATAATGATGAATTAACTTTAACTTTTATGTCTAATAATTTAATTGGTGGTTTCATCAATAGATTATCAGCATCCACTAAATATTTATTTGGTTGTTTAGTTGTGTATGGTGAAAATAACAATAATGGTATTACTGGTGCATTTTTAGTTAGAGGACAAGATCATGTTCCTGCCTTTGATGTTGCACCAGATTGGGAATCTTATGAATTCACCAAATTGGACCCAACTAAGGAAGAAACTAAGCAATTTGTTAACAACATGCTTGCTTGGGATGAACCAGTTATTGTTAATGGTGAAAAGAGAGAAATTGCTGATGGTAAGGTTTTCAAATAAACTGGTCTTGATACTTTACCATTTGTTCTATTTAATTCTATACTCGGTTATTTAGTTGTTTTATTTGTCTTGTTTCCTTTGACTTCTATCTCTTTTATTCTTCATGTTACTTTAATATACAAACGAAATCAAATGAGTTGGAGCTACCTACTTGAATGATTGTTAATGCGTATGGTTTCTTGGAACAATTTACACGACCATTTTAATTTTTTTTTTTGGAAGGAAAACTTCCAATTCAACAGAACCTTACACTTTCAGTTTAGAAACTGATAAACAGACACTTGAAGAGAAACACTCTAACAAAAACGTCGTCCTCCAAAGAGTTGTGGGTTTTACATACAGACAAACAGACACACACACACCCAGAGAGATTATAGAATATTCAGGACTGGAGTGCTCTATCGAACTAAGACATTTTTTTTTTCATTTCTTTTCATTTACTGTCCACAATAAAACAAGATGATTTATCATAAGAACTATTACATCAATTATATACGAAGAAGACCGTTAGCATTATTAGCACCAATTTCCATTATATTTATCATTTATCTTTTATTCTTTTCTGGGTCATCCTCGTCCAACAAGAATCTGCAACCCAAATATAGTTATGATAAGAAATCCAAGGCATGGTTTAAACTGGGTAATAGAGATTCGGTTATACTTAAGAATTTACCTAAGAATCATATTGCTCATTATGATTTAAATAAATTAACTTCAACTCCTGATGCATTAGCTCATAAGGAAGAAGTTTTAATTTTAACTCCAATGTCTAAATTTTTACCTCAATATTGGGATAATTTGAATAAATTAACTTATGATCATAGTTTAATTTCACTTGGATTTATATTTCCAAGAACTCCTGATGGAGACGAAGCTCTCAAGGCATTAGAATCAGCTTTAAAACAATCAAAAGCCAACAATCAATTAAAATTTAAAAAAATTACATTATTAAGACAAGATACCAATTCTTTAAAATCTCAAAAGGAAAAAGATCGTCATGCATTTAAAGTTCAAAAAGATAGAAGATCAATGATGGCATTAGCTAGAAATTCGTTAGTCTTTACATGTCTTTCACCAACCACTTCTTGGGTTTTATGGTTAGATGCTGATATTGTTGAGACTCCACCTACTTTAATTCAAGATATGGCTGGTCATAATAAACCAGTACTTTCAGCCAATGTATATCAAAGATATGTTGATAAGGATAGTAATCAAGATTCAATCCGTCCATATGATTTTAATAACTGGGTAGAATCAGAAGAAGGATTAAAGATTGCTAGTACATTACGTGAGGATGAGATTATTGTAGAGGGATATGCTGAAATGGCTACATATAGACCATTAATGGCACACTTTTATGATGCTAACGGAGATGTAAATACTGAAATGGCTCTTGATGGTGTCGGAGGTGGTTCTGTATTAGTTAAAGCAGATGTTCATCGTGATGGTGCCATGTTTCCTTCATTTCCGTTTTATCATTTGATTGAAACCGAAGGTTTTGCTAAGATGGCTAAGAGATTGGGATATGAAGTGTTTGGATTGCCTAATTATTTAGTATACCATCATAATGAGTAAGACTATGTAGAGTTTTCTTTTTTTTTGAGTGTATCTAAATGATATAGTTTTGACATATATAGAGAGAATGTAAAGTTATAAAGATGAAAGAATTATAGGAACAGTGTAAGTAAGATATTCGTTGTTTATGGTGCATTGTGGTATTGAACTGATTATCTGCAGTGTCAAACATAAATTGGCTAAATTAGGAAATCTTGTTATGAGCCGCATACACTGTGAAAAAAAAAAGAAATCTCTGTTGAAGGTTTTTTTTATTGTGCAACCAAAAAAAAAAAAAAAAATTTAGAAGAGAAGAGATGCGATTTTTCTGAGTTTTTTTTTGATCTTATTTATATCTAAGTAACCCTTTCTCTATAGACACCAAATCCTCCACCAATAACCACCTTCTACTCCCCCTCCTACTAAACCAAAAACGAAGATGCAACTCTCATGGAAAGATATACCAACGGTACCAACATCTAACGATATGTTGGATATTGTATTAAACCGTACTCAAAGAAAAACACCAACAGTTATTAGACCAGGGTTTAAAATTACTCGTATTCGTGCCTTTTATATGAGAAAAGTCAAATTTACAGCTGAAGGGTTTAGTGAAAAGTTTACTGATATCTTAAGTGGTTTCCCTAATATTAATGATGTTCATCCATTCCATCGTGATTTAATGGATACTTTATATGAAAAAAATCATTATAAAGTTAGTTTAGCTGCTGTTTCCAAGGCCAAAACTTTGATTGAACAAGTTGCTAGAGATTATTTAAGATTATTAAAATTTGGTCAAAGTTTATACCAATGTAAACAATTAAAAAGAGCTGCTTTAGGTAGAATGGCTACTATTACAAAAAAATTAAAAGATCCTTTAGTTTATTTAGAACAAGTTAGACAACATTTAGGAAGATTGCCAAGTATTGATCCAAACACTAGAACTTTATTGATTTGTGGATATCCTAATGTTGGTAAATCTTCCTTCTTAAGATGTATTACTAAAGCTGATGTCGAAGTTCAACCATATGCTTTCACTACCAAGAGTCTTTATGTTGGACATTTTGATTATAAGTATTTAAGATTTCAAGCTATTGATACTCCAGGTATTTTGGATCGTCCAACTGAAGAAATGAATAATATTGAAATGCAATCCATTTATGCTATTGCTCATTTAAGATCTTGTGTATTATATTTCATGGATCTTTCCGAACAATGTGGTTTCTCAATCGAAGCCCAAGTTAAATTATTTCATTCTATTAAACCTTTATTTGCTAATAAATCAGTTATGGTTGTTATGAATAAATCTGATATTATTAAAGCTGAAGATTTAGATGCCACACAACAAGAATTATTACAATCATTATCTACTTTCCCTGGTGTTGAAATTATGCATGCTTCATGTCATGAAGAAGATAATGTTATGAAGGTTCGTAATCAAGCTTGTGAAAAATTATTAACTGCTAGAATTGAACAAAAATTAAAGGGTACTGCTCGTATTAATAACGTCTTGAATAAAATCCATGTTGCTAAACCACAAGCACGTGATGATGTTGATAGATTGCCACATATTCCAGATGCAGTTAAGGAATTAAGTAAATATGATATTAATGATCCTAATAGAAGAACTTTGGCTAGAGATATCGAAGCTGAAAATGGTGGTGCCGGTGTATTTAATATTAATTTGAAGGATAAATATTTGTTAGAAGATGAAGAATGGAAGAATGACATTATGCCAGAAGTATTAGAAGGTAAGAATGTTTATGATTTCTTAGATCCTGATATTGCTGCTAAATTACAAGCATTGGAAGATGAAGAAGAAAGATTAGAACAAGAAGGTTTCTATGATTCTGATTCTGATTTAGAAGATGAAGAAACTGGCGAGATTAAAGAGAAGGCCAATTGGATTAGGAATAAACAAAAGACTATGATTATCGAAGCTAGAAATAGAAAATCATTAAAGAATAAAGCTATTATGCCAAGAGATCAAGTTAAGAAATCTTTCAATGAAATGGAAGAACATATGTATAATGCCGGTTATGATACTGATAAATTAAGAAGGAATAAAAATAAGAATGAAGGTAAAGCATTATCAGGAGTAGATGTATTAAAGAAGAATCAAGGTATTCAAGCATCTAAATTATCTAAAAAGAAGGCAGCAGCTAATCAATCAGATAGACTTAATGATGGTTTAGCTGATGGTGCATTGAGATCACAAGCAGAAAGATTGGCTAAAATTCAAAGAAGAGAAAGAAATAGAATGGCAAGACAAGGTGAAGGTGATCGTCATTCTACTGCTGCTTTACCTAAGCATTTGTTTAGTGGTAAGAGAGGTATTGGATCTACTGATCGTCGTTAGAGAGACTGTGCACGTGTGAGTTGTATGAATGTGGTTTTGTACATTAAATATACCTTGTGTCTGTGTTTTAAAGTTTATATTATAGTTCAATAATACAGTTACGTTAATAAATAAGTGTATTTGCATTATGTAGCAGTTAAAAGACCAACTACCAACACAGATAAAATAATATTTTTGATGTGAAAGAAAACAATGGTTATGTGTAATATTTGATTCATATTTTTTTTCTTTCTAATACGGGAAGGCATTGTTCTATTTTTCCTCTTTTAAGCAAAACCCGGCGCTGCTTCTTTTTTAAGAATAAGTGAAAATAGAGAACAAAGGATCAGTATTGTTTTAAAACAGGGATCAATAAAGTTAGGTGGTTGTAGATATTTTTATGAAGGGGGGTGGTGTGGCTCATACCTGGTTACCAAATTCTTCTGTTTTTGCAGTTTATTTAGTAAGAGAGGGAGGAAAAAAAAGGGGGGGGGAAGAATTAAAAAGGGTTCAGCCATATAACCACTATAATTAAATTGTGGATAATCAGTTGATACTTTCATAGTTGCCATATATAATAGACACAGTTGTCTAGTAATACTCTACTATACTAAAATACTAAAGTCAAAAGATCAAATTATAAATCAACAAAATAAAAAAAGAAACAAACTTTTCTCCTCCTTTTTTTTAAAAAACACTAAAAAAAATCACTCATTCCACCCTCTTTTCTTATCTCTTATCAGAAATATTTATGTGGAGATAGAAGGAAAACATTTGACATACTTATATACACACTACTTTAACATATAAATATCTAATTAATACCTTTCCCAATGGGTATAGATTCCTCGATAAATACACTACCTACCCAATCTACTCCTCCTCCAACAATTACTAAATATAACCATACTCATCATAACCACCAAACAAGAAAAAATATGAATCATTCTACTACAATCGATTTAATTAACCCTATTCAATTGCCTCCAAATACAGGACCTCCAGGCTCAACTAATTCAACAACAGCTAATAAGAACCTTAGTCATGTGCCATGTAAATTTTATAGACAGGGCATATGTCAAGCTGGTAATTCTTGTCCCTTTAGTCATAATTTAGATGGAACCTTGGCAGCTGACAAATTACCTTGTAAATATTTCCAAAAGGGTAATTGTAAATTTGGTTTAAAATGTGCTTTAGCTCATTTCTTACCTGATGGTACTAGAATTAATTCAAAAAGTTTGTTAAATTATGGAAACGGACAAGTAGTTTCAGGGGCTAGACACGGGAATAGAAGATCATCTTCATTTAACTATACTACTAGTAGTACAAGTGCAACTGCAAGTGTTATGAATGGAAACGCAGGTTTTGCATCTGCTCCAGCTACTGCTATTGCAAAGACTAGTTACAATTCTCCTCCAAATGGAATGGAACGTGCTGATAGTTATTCAAGCTCAATTGGAACCTCTCCAACAAATTTTCAATTGTCAAGTTCAAATAATATTGCCAATTTTATAAATATTGGATCTGCTTCTGCTGCTTCTCCCACATCTCAAGTTTCGTTTCCATCTTCCAATTATCCATATAATACGCCCCAAGGCTTCAGGTCCAACTCGTTTGGAAAACAGGAGCCAATATCCTCGCCCTCATCAGCATCTTCATATTTCCCTTCCAATGTTCCCCCTCAGCAACAACATTATTCCAGCTCATTCCAGCAATTACAAGCAAGTCGTCACCCTTCTCATTCTTTCCAGCATCTTCCACCTACACCTCCCAATCAACCACATTATCAGCAAGTCTCCCAACACCAACAAGCACCACCAATATTCACATCAAATTCATATTCAGGAAGCTTTTCAATCTCACAACAACAACCGCATTCTATGAAATTGGTGCGATCAGTTTCAAGTTATTCCACTAGATTATCCTTACATGATTCCTCCGCCATACTTGACGATGATGACGAGGCGGAAGAAGAGGAAGAGCCCGGATTGGATTACTTGCCTGGAAGTCTTGGTGATATTATTCTTACACCGCAAGAATTACGTCGTCGTGATTCAAGAAGTCAAAGTGGGACGTTGATGGGTGCGAGTGGTGCTACCGGATCAATTTGGAATGAAGAGGTTGGTGGTATTAGTGGTGTATATAGAGGCGGAAATGGGAATGAAGTATTTAGGAAAGGTCTGAGTGGGAATCAAGATTTTTTTATGATGGAGTGATGAATTGAAATTCAAACAAAAGGGTTGCAAAAAGGGATTAAAAAAAATGTGTGATGTTTTTATAAAATTAAAAGACGCTAACTTTGAGGAGGTTTCAAGATTTCCTCCAATAAGTCCAAAAAACATTGATTTTGTTTCACTTTCTAAGACTAAAAATTAAAACCGTTGGATCTGTAATTAAAAAATAAGTAAAGTTTAATAGATAAAAAAAGGGACAATTGATATTATATTATATACAAGTAAAAAAGGCATTCGTATTTCATCTAACTATTTTTCCTTGGATCATTACGATAAATATCTCCAAAGGCAGCAGTCAATTCTTTCATTTTTTTAGAGGTCATATCTGATGTATCTGGTTGAATCTTTCTGTTGGAATCACTTTCGAATATTTTACCTGCCAAAAAAATCTCATCAGTTCTAGGATTCATACTAAACACCAAATAATCAACATTCTCAGTTTCTTTAACCTCAACTTCACTCTTCTTACCCGGTGCAACAGTACTTATGGCAACCTTTTGTTTTGTTTGCAACTTCATTACAAATTGAACATATAAACACACATCTTCAGCATCAGGCACAATACCAAATGACACTACTTTTGGGTTTCCTGTAATCTCAACTAAATCCCATTTAATATGCATACCCACTGGGAAACTATGTACTCTTTTCACTAACGAAGTCATGACATCTTGACCTACAATATGTTGTAAATTCGATACAAGATGACGTTCACGAGCTTGTCTATCAGGTGGTAAATTACAAGCCAGAGCAAATGCTTTATTTGTCCTAACAAAATTTTCAATAGCGTTATCTTTCCATTTATTAAATTGAATGGGCACCCCAGCTTCTTGTTTGAATTTATAAATATTATACGTGTTGAATGCAAACATACCTAATCGACGGAGCAACAAACGGGGCCATTTTAGGATTGAATGTGAGGTTAATTTAGGTGGTACGTAATATTCAGCAAGAACTCCCAAATAAGAAAGAGGAATTTGAGCCATATCGGGGACGTTTTTGTTTTTCTTTTTGGTAGGTGCTGGTGTGGCATAGGATCTTATGGCTATGGTTGATGCAAGTGGAAGGGGGTGGTGCATTGCACCCCTGTAAATGGTCCTGAGGACAGGTGTTTTGATGCCTATCATGTAAGAGCAGGTGGCGACGAACGCTTAGTAGTTAGGGTTGGATTGAGAAATCGTTACGGTGCTTCCAGACTTGATTGGTGAAATTTTTTTTTTCATCAAAACGCTTCTTTCGAGAGATGGTTATATACAGGATCGAAGTAAAGTATTGACTGCAAATTTTTGTTTTTTCAAGTACCTTTACAAGTGATCAATTACCCAACTCTTGCTTTAACTAGACTCTAAAGGGGTAGTTAAAATTACACGTATTTACTAGTTCTTCAGTCAGAGTAGACTAGATGAGAAGGGTTTCTAGAATCTGGTATCACATTCCAACAATCTTTCCCTCAACTGATTGCAATTTAATTTTTTTTGAAGTATTATTATTTAACAAATAATAAGAAATCCCTTATCAAAATGGCATTCCTTTGACAAGGAGCTAAGGTCTTACTGTACCGTTCAATATATAACTTTTACTAGAAAAATTATATGGAATTTACCCCCCAATGTTTTGATCTGCGCTATTTGCAATTAAAGTCATTTGATTGGTAATTACACGCACGCTGCAAAAAAGCAACAACCCAAAAAAAAAAAAAAATTAAAAAATAAAACTGACAGCTGATCGATGAGATGGATGAGAATTAACCAAACCATTTATTCAATCTACATTGCTAACCTTTTATACGTTAACTACACACAACCATGCCAGTTCAAAAGCAAAAACCAGGTAAGCAAAAGCTTGCTCCTGAAAAAGAAAGATTTCTTCAATGTTGTGCCGACATCTCACTCGAGTTAGTTGCTTCACTTAAATCATCCAAAGATATCAACTTAAACGGTCTTGTAGGTCGTTATTCTAAAAAATATACATTAAAGCAACAACCCCGACTTACTGACATCATATCCTCCATTCCAGATACTTACAAGAAATACCTTATCCCTAAACTAAAAGCCAAACCAGTACGTACAGCATCTGGGATTGCCGTTGTAGCTGTTATGTGTAAACCCCATAGATGTCCACATATTGCATATACCGGTAATATTTGTGTATATTGTCCTGGTGGGCCTGATTCAGATTTTGAATATTCAACACAATCATATACTGGGTATGAACCCACATCTATGCGTGCTATCAGGGCAAGATATGATCCTTATGAACAGGCAAGAGGAAGAATTGAACAATTAAGACAATTGGGACATTCGATAGATAAAGTTGAATATATTATTATGGGAGGGACATTTATGAGTTTAGCTAAAGAATACAGAGAGAATTTTATTACCCAATTACATAATGCCTTAACCGGGTTTAATGGACGTGATATTGATGAAGCAATTGAATTCTCTCAACAATCACAAACTAAATGTGTTGGGATCACTATTGAAACCAGACCTGATTATTGTACTGAAACTCATTTGAGTGATATGTTAAAATATGGATGTACTAGATTAGAGGTTGGGGTACAATCAGTTTATGAAGATGTTGCCAGGGATACCAATCGTGGTCATACTGTTAAAGCCGTTTGTGAAACTTTTGCGGTAGCCAAAGATGCTGGATATAAAGTTGTTAGTCACATGATGCCTGATTTACCCAATGTTGGGATGGAACGTGATTTAGAACAATTTAAAGAATATTTTGAAAATCCAGAGTTTAGAACCGATGGTTTAAAATTATATCCAACTTTGGTCATTAGAGGTACTGGTCTTTATGAACTTTGGAAAAAGGGGTTATATAAATCATATAATGCCAATGCCTTGATTGATTTAGTTGCGCGTATTATGGCGCTTGTACCACCTTGGACCCGTATTTATAGAGTGCAACGAGATATCCCAATGCCATTGGTTACGTCAGGGGTTGAGAATGGGAATCTTAGGGAATTGGCACTTGCTAGAATGAAAGATTTTGGTACTAGTTGCAGAGATGTTAGAACAAGAGAAGTTGGGATTCAAGAAGTTCATCATAAAGTCCAACCTGATCAAGTTGAATTAATTAGACGTGATTATTATGCTAATGGTGGTTGGGAGACATTTTTAAGTTATGAAGATCCCAAGAAGGATATTTTAATTGGGTTATTAAGATTAAGAAAGGCCTCCAAAAAGTATACTTTTAGAAAAGAATTTACTCTGCAACCTACTTCAATTGTTAGGGAATTACATGTATATGGATCTGTTGTACCATTACATTCAAGAGATCCAAGAAAATTCCAACATCAAGGTTTCGGAACTTTATTAATGGAAGAGGCTGCAAGAATCGCTAGAGAAGAACATGGATCTAAAAAGATTAGTGTTATTTCTGGTGTTGGGGTTAGAAATTATTATGCTAAATTAGGATATAAATTAGATGGTCCATATATGTCTAAAATGTTAGACGAAGAGGAAGAATTATAGATTGCTTATTTAGGTTTATTTAAATATAAGAATAATGTACTTAAACATCAACGAAATCAGGAATGATAACGCGCAGGAACGAATGGTTGGAAAATGATATCAGCTCGTCGAATCATTCTAAATGCGCCTTATGAAATAAAGAAATTAGTATTACAACCATTAATTATAATATACTCATTTAAACAATAGAAGATATGACAATGCATTAAACCTACACAGGTCTCCTATTATGTCTTTTTTTATTTTTTGCTTGCTCTATAAAACCGCTTCCACCTTGTCTACTTATTCAAAAAACTAGTATTTACATTCTTCAACCCACCACGATGTAATGCAGGTGCTTTCACTTTACTTCTCAACAAACTCTGCACATTTTCTCTCGTAGGTGGTGGAATTGGCGCCGTTCTCCCACTCAAAACACCTCTACTACCACCAGCACCAGCACCACCACCACTTCCACTCAGTTGTCTCTTCTTCTTTTCTGCTTCTTCATTCAAATCGTCCAATCTTCTTCTCACGCACTCTCTAATAAGCTCCTGACCTTGTCCACCACGATATTTGACCAACCATGGATGATGGAGTAATGAGGCATAAGAAGGTCTTAAATCAGGGTTTTTGTTCAAGCAAGATTTAACAAATTGTTGAGCATTTTGAGAAAATCTTGCTGGGTCTAATTTTGGTGGTTCACCATCAACAATTGCACTTAATTGTGAAAATATATTGTCATAAGTTTCAGGTGGATATGGATAATGTCCAACTGCGATTTCCAAAATTGTTAATCCGAGTGACCAAATATCCGATTGAACTGAATAAGTAGCTGCGTCATTTGGTGATATACTTCTGATTCTTTCAGGGGCCATGTATGATTGACATCCAATATTTGTTTTTGCAAGGGAAGCAACGAGATTTCCTGATACACCAAAATCACATAATTTGACTTCACCATTAGTATTAACTAATATATTTGTTGGTTTGACATCACGATGGATAATATTATGTTTATCTTTAAGTTCTTTAAGTCCCCTAATTACCGATTCTGTTATATATGCCAATTGCAGTTCATCTTTTATCCCAATATTTGATCCAAATATCTTATCCAAAGATCCACCATCCATATATTCAATACACATATATACAGCTCCTTCAACAAAAAATGCACCATAAAAATCAACAATATATGGTGAGTTACATTTATGTAATACATCCAATTCCATCAATATCTGAGTGAATTTGGTTTCATCCAATTCTAATCTAACTTCCTTCATAGCCATAAGAACTCCAGTAGGTTTATGCAACACTTTAGATACGGATCCATAATTACCATGACCCAATTCTTCTATATATTCTAGTTCATCGAGGGAGATACGGAATGAGGAACCAGACAGGAAATCAACCCCTTCTGAATGAAGGGATGCCTTGCCGGCAAATTTCAATTGACCTGATTTTATATCTACATATTTGGAATAGTTTGCAAATAAACCATGGAGTTGCTGTTGTTGGCGGGGTTGTTGTTGTTGTTGTTGTTGTTGGGAATGTTCTTCCTTTTGTTCTTGTTGCTGTTGTTGCTGTTGTTGTTGCTTTTCTTCAGGTGTGCACCCTTCTGAAGAATTTGAAGTTGTATTTGAAGATCTCACAAGACTAGAACTACAAGACAAGGATATGGATGTTGGTAATTCATTATTATTGGCAATACCTTCAAGATTTAATTTAAAATTAGGTTTATTATTTTTACGTTCAGATAATCTTCTTGATAATTCATGAGGTGTAGCAGATAATTGATTAGCTATTGGAGTTTGATTTAAAAATAATTCTGAACTTGGTCTATTGACAGCAATAGGAGACGTGGCATTATTTGTTATATTGGTATTTGTTGTAGTAGCATTGGAACTATTTAAAATATCAAGTGAACTATCTTCATGGAAATTAAGTGGAGAATTTAATCTTGGGGATGGAGATGATTGACCACTACTGACACTACCAATTGCTAAATCACTTACATTTAACTTCATACCTCTTCTTTGAGACAAAGAAGGTTTCTTTTTCATATCCATAGAAGTATGATGCCCACCACCACCGCTGACATTAGAAGATGATGATATTCGCCCACTAATAGTATGACCACGCGTTGGTTTTCCATACGAAAACCCCATACCGTCTTGTGTTGTTAAAATTGGAGATCCCGGAGAAGTAACACTTACAATGGATTCACTCAGACGAATCTTGACATTGTTGTTATTATTATTATTATTATTATTATTATTATTATTGTTGTTAAAAATGGAAGCTCTAATTGATTCAGCTGATGGTAATTGAGGTATGGGTTTCTCGGTAAGATTTATATACAGGGCATTTCTTGAAGAAGGGCCACTACTAGTAGAATCAAGTCCATCATTAGGTGAGAATTGTAACTGTTGGGGTTGTTGATGTTGATGGTAGTGGTGGTGTTGGTGTTGGTGTTGTGGCGGTAGTGTTATTGGAGGAGAAGATACCTGAGAATCCGAATTCCCTAATTTAGCACGTCGTTGTTGAAAGGCCATTAATCTTGCTTGTATATCACTTTTCAATTGAGGATGAGATGTTGTACCAGATGAAGTTGAAGATGCAGATGCAGTTGAAGCAGTAGATGCGGATGATATAGATTGTGGATGTGGTAGAATAGGTGGTGGAGGAACTATTGGTGGGGATTGCATAGGTGGTTTGTTAGCATGATGAAGATTGGGTTGTTCTTGTTGTTGTGGAAATGAATTTAATGATAAATCATTTATAGATAAATCTTCTAGACTACTGTCAATATTTGTATTGAGTATATGGTTATTATTAGACATGTTATGGGGGTGTATATGTTTTTAATTAATCTCTATAACAATGGATGGTTGGATGGAGAGAGGAGAGGGGGGGTGGTATATGCTTTTGGAATGTTATTTGAAAAACAGAAAAAAAAATTGTGTGTCTTTCTGTTTCAAAAATGCTAGACAAATTGGGTAAACTATCAAGGGAATGACTTTTAATACGTTTCTTGTATACAAGTGGTATTAACTAAAGGAGTGGTTTTTTTTTAATCTTATTTCGTTGTTTATAAACTAAACCAAAAAAAAAATTCAAAAATTTATTTTAAAAAAAACCAATCCAAAAAAAAAAAATCTTTAAAACCCGCCTCAGTGTTTTCTTTTTATTTAAAGTTATTTTTTTTTCACTGTTAGCTGTGAGTGCGTACCTTAAATTTTAGTCAAAAGTCGTGTACTTTTTATTTTCTTGTTTGCAGTTTATCGAGAAAGAGAGAGAGAGAGAAGAGAAAGAGAAAAAGAGCAATTGCTACCAATTTCTAAATCAAAAATTTGTTTTTAATAGCAATCCCTACTTTTTTTCAATAAAATCATACGATTTTCCGTTTTAACAAAAGATAGAGATTAATTAGTAAAGATAACAAATAAGTTGTAAGAGAGAGAGAGAAAGACATACATTCGGAGCTAACGGAATTTCTTAATAACACAAAATTATGTGATAATTCCTAATTATTCTTTTGCTTACAGCTTTTTTCTTTTCTTTTTTTGTGGTTTTTTATTGTCCCTGTTTTCTCTTTTTCTCACTCTCACACACAAACTCTTTTTTTTTCTTAGTAATTGTAAGTGTTTCACGTCCCATTGTTCAAGAAACCAAATTTCAAAATTGTAATATGATACATATGTTACAAGCTTTTCATGTAATATAATAAAAACAAAGTAATATCCCCTATTAGGTATATGCATTTCTGATAGTTTTCTTAATGGATATTAACTTTTTTCAATTGATTGTTTCGATTGGTTAGAACTTAAATAAATAAAAATAAAAAAAAAACAAATTCATGATTTTTAACTTTGCTGGGTAAACACAGTTGAACCAATTAGAACCAAGTCTTCATAATAACCCGTGTATAACCACCATCCTTACATTATTTGATACTTAACTCAACAGTTATTAATGATAGAAGAACTTTCTGTTGTTAAATGCTACTTGTTTACTACTTTCCTTAATAATAATTTTTTTTTACAGTAAAGCTTGATTTTGCAGTCATTTTCTATTTTTTTTTTTAGGTGTTCTTCCTCTCATACTGGTGCACACTCCACTTTCTATATAGTTTTGGATTGCTAATAAATTAGATTAGTTTGTGATATTATATACAGATGGTAACTCTTTCTTTGTTATTATTACCACCTGATAAGAAAGCAAAGTATCATTAGTAACATTTGTTTTTTTTTGACCCTCAGATATAGCAAAATCAAACTATATTGAAAACTCGCACCAATAATTCAACAAATACACGTCGGGATTGAAATCAGATATTATTTTGTTTTTTCTTGTATATAAACTAAAATCCTATTACTTTGTTGAATAGAAGAAAAAGGGGGAGAATGTATACACAGCTTTTTTCAAGGGTTCTTTAATTGAAAACTTTTCTAATTTATTGCTTAATTCAAGTTTTTGATTGTTATTTTTTGCAGTCAAAATAAAAGAAAAAAAAAATTCATTTCGAAAGTGTCTAAAAAAATCACTGATAAAAAAAAATCCATCAAAAGTAAGATAATCCCCCCAACACACTTTTTCATGGATGATTCAATTAATAGTTATATAGCATCGACATTAGGTGATCCATCATCATCATCATTATCATCATCATCATTATCAAATGGTAACCCTAATTCAATACGTGTTCAAATAAATGATTATGATACTTATCAATCATTCCCCACTAAATTAGATCAATATTATACTCATGTTTCACAAGTTCCCATTATTCGTATATATGGATCTATCTCATTAAATCCACTGCAATTAAGTTTACTGAAGAAGAATGAAAATAAAAAACAGAAACTATTATTCAATTATAACTCCCCATTGGTGGTGTTTAATACTGTGATTCATGTCCATAATTTTTATCCTTATTTATATGTTGATTGTCATGAACGTCCTGAAAATTTAAAAATAAATCAACAAGGACATATAAATAATATTATTAGTTATTTAGAACTGGCATTAAAGGAATCTTATAAACGAGTAACTAAAAAGAAAGGTACAACTCCTGCTGGTGCTGCTGCTGCTGGTGCTGCTGATGCAACTACTAAAGACCGGGAAGAAGAAGATGATGATAACGGGGAAGACGAACAAGAAGATGAACAAATATCCACAACCACATCCGATCCAACAAAACGTAGATATATTGCTAATATTTCAATTTGCAAAGCGGTTCCAATTTATGGATTTCAAGTTGGATATAAATTATATTACAAAATTTCATTACTTTCTCCAAATTATAAAACTCGATTAACTAAATTATTTCATGAAATGAAATTAAATTTAACAAATATAAATAAACCACCTACCAATGACAAGGTCACTCGTCATCCAATTCGACATTATGTTTATGAAGCACATATCCCATATTTATTACAATTCTTAACTGATTTTAATTTGTTTGGATGTGGTTGGATGAATATTGATACTAATCATATTCAACAGGGCCCAGTACCAAAACATGGTTTATATTTTCGATCTCCTATTATCCCCCAAATTATGAATAATAATTCTACTACTACTTTTACTAAAATTCAAATTGATATCTTATCAAGATATTTATCCAATTTCATCAAACATGATAATATTCTCACTCATGACGATAATGTGCCGTCATTTCCATATAATAGAATAGGAAAATCAGTATTAGAACTAGATATAAGCACAAGTAGTATAATAAATCGATCCTGGCAAGTACCTCGTCACATCCATCATGATTTCATTGAACGGAAACAATATGAGCTTTACTTGTCAGATTTAAATTCCAAAACAGGCATTAAACATGGATATAAATATGACGAAAATGGAAATTCGAGAATATATCTCTCCTCCCTTCGACAAATTTACAATGATTTAAAATATCAAGTTAAAACTAGGGGTAGTACAAATAATACCATCAATATCCATGGCGATTTATTGCTGACTTCGGACAAAGTGTCGTATTTTGGTTCTGGAATGACTACCACTTGGTCCAATCAGTCACAATTGAATGAGTTATTGGCATATGTTATCAAACTTACCGGTTATACTGATTCATCTGATTGGGAAAAGTTGTCGAAAAAGTATATTAAATATAGTGAAGAGGTAATGGATGGGTTTAAGACGTCATTTGAAGTTGTAGATACTGAGAAGAATGTGGTTGCCAATACGGCAGAGATGAAGGTGGGTGAAGATATTTTGAAATGGATGGAATATGGCAAATTATTTGAAGTAGAGACTGAACTGAATGATGTTGATTGTAGTTTTAGTGAACAGATGAGGTTGACGCAACAGGTTGAAATATCACAACAAAGGAGCAGTTTTGCTGAGCCTCCTCTTGCACGAGATGGTAATATTGAAAAAGTAACTGGTGTAGATAAGCAAGACATGCTTGATGGAATTGCTGCACAATTGGATGATATTACATGGTCAGATTTTGATTTGTCGGAAGCGGAAGAACAGAAGGATAAAGAAGCACAAGCAATTATATCTCAAGAGTCTGAGATTTCGGATATTGATGATGTCACACAATTACACGAATTTGATGAGGATATATTACGTTCTATGACACAACGGAGGATTCAAAATACTCAAAAACATACCAGTATTGATACTTCTAAATTAGAAAGTATTTCCGATTTTTCATTTACACCAACTCCCTCGTCCAACACACAATTAAATCATAAAGATAAACTGAAAGGGTTTCCCATTGGTGAGAATACTTTTGAAGTGGTGGTTCCTGAAGAGCTATTTCCTGAAAATTTTGATTCTGGATTTGATACTGCTGGGATAATGAAAATTAATTATCTGGATCCATTTTATGATAAGAAATCAGATGTACCTCAACGACCATTTATATTCGCTAATAAGAAAATTGTGGTTCCTTTAAAAGATGACTCTTCAATTCCAAAACTTAAAATGTCAAAGTTACTTCTTGAATCAATAGCAAACAATCCACCAAAACATCCACTTCAACGAGAATTTTCAACTTGGCAATATATTCCTGAACCACCACTGAAACACGAAATTTCAATGTGGTTAGAATCTCAAGAACGTAAAGACAAGAAAAAACGAATCAAATACCGATCACAAATCGAACCAGGAATAACCCAATCTTATGATTTTAAATTCTCTTATAATTCGGAAAAATTAACTAGAAAACCAGATGGGTTTAATTCTTTATGCAATTTTCATATGGAATTACATGCCGATCCGCCGAATTCAAAATTGAAGGTTGATCCATTAAGGGATCCTATTCGTTTGATAGTTTATTCTTATCAAGATGAGAATCTTATGTTTGACCATTGTGATTATCGCACTGGGGTATTGATATTTGATAATAGTGGCAATGGTGGTTGTATATCTCAAGTTTCTAAACTATCGCTGGGTTTGAATGGAATGCATATTGAAACATTTGATGATGAGATTAGAATGATTAGTCGATTAGTTCATTTTGTTGAAATTTTTGATCCTGATATTTTATCCGGTTATGAAATCATATCTATGTCATGGGGATATCTTATTGAACGACTAAGAAAGGTGTTTGATATTAATATATTGGCAGATTTAAGTCGGGGAATCTTTAAGAGTAATGGGAAATTAGGAGATCGATGGGGATATACCCATACTTCTAATATTGAAATAAATGGAAGGCATATGATGAACGTATGGAGGATTTTGAGACTGGAGAAAAGTTTGACGAGTTATTCACTTGAGAACACAGTGTATCATTTATTACATCATTCCATACCGAAATATTCAAGTTTTCAATTATCACAGTGGTTGAAAAGTGGGAACTTTAAACATGTAATTGTTGTTTTACGATATTATTTGAAAAGAATGGATGTTGTCTTAAAGATTATTGAAGTTCAGGAATTGATTACTAGAAATGTCGAACATTCAAGGTTAATTGGGATTGATTTTAATTCCAATTTTTATCGTGGGTCACAATATAAAGTAGAATCAATTTTAGCTAGATTAACAAAAGTTGAAAGTATTTTATTAAATTCACCATCGAAACAACAAGTATTTCAAATGAAACCAATTGAATGCATTCCTTTGATTTTAGAACCAATGGCAAATTTTTATAAATCTCCATTGGTAGTGTTGGATTTCCAATCATTATACCCACTGATTATGATTGCTTATAATTATTGTTATTCCACCATACTTGGTAAACTTCAGAATTTTAAACCAGGAAAGAATAATATCGGATATCTCACAAATCATAACATCCCACCAGGATTAGTCGATTTATTATTTAAAGATAATGCAATCACAACTTCACCAAATGGATACATATTTGTCAAAAGCCACATTCGAAAATCAATCCTTGCTAAAATGTTAGAAGAATTTCTTAATCTAAGAATCAAAGTGAAAACTGTAATGAAATTGTTCAAGAATGATCTGGAATTAACTAAATTATATAATGCTCGCCAGTTGGCCCTAAAATTAATTGCAAATGTCACTTATGGATATACTTCCGCTACATTTTCTGGTCGTATGCCCAATTCTGATATTTCTGATGCTATCGTGTCAACTGGTAGGGAGATTTTGAATAAATCGATTGAATTAATTGAAGCTGGTGGTGAAGGTTTTGGAGGTGCAAAAGTGGTTTATGGAGATACCGATTCTTTATTTGTATATTTCCCCGGAAAATCGAGAGATGAAGCATTTAAATTGGGTAAAAAAATTGCTGACTATATTACTGGTGTTTTCCCTGATCCAATTAAATTAAAGTTTGAG
The DNA here is from genome assembly GCA_030578955.1 of Hemisphaericaspora insectamans. Lineage (NCBI taxonomy): Eukaryota > Fungi > Ascomycota > Pichiomycetes > Serinales > Debaryomycetaceae > Hemisphaericaspora > Hemisphaericaspora insectamans. Next base: position 31,292 of record JAKTZT010000014.1, on the reverse strand, counting down.
AAAGTGTATCATCCATGTATACTACAAACCAAGAAACGATATGTTGGATATTCTTATGAGTATGAAGAGCAATTGGTTCCGAAATTTGACGCAAAGGGGATTGAAACTGTTAGAAGAGATGGAATACCTGCACAACAAAAAATGACGGAGAAGATGTTACGTATTCTTTTTGAAACTAAGAATTTGTCAAGCGTAAAACAATACATCTTGAAACAATTTTATAAGATCTCGATAAACAAAATATCTATTCAAGATTTTTGTTTTGCTAAAGAAGTCAGATATGGAACATATAAAGATGAACGATACCTTCCACCCGGTGCAGTTGTTGCGAGTAAGAAAGTTGAAGAAGATGCAAGACAAGAACCTCAATACAAGGAAAGAGTAGCATATGTCGTTGTCCGTGACGCTTCGAAAGTTAGAATCAAAGACCGCGTAATGAGTCCTGAAGATTTAATCAAATCATATAATACTGATAAACCAATGGTTCTAGATTATGAATATTATATCACACGAGTATTGATACCCCCCTTGGAAAGAATACTTAATTTGATTGGGGCTGATGTTAGGTCATGGTATAGAGAATTACCCATATTCTCATCGGGTCAACATTTAATTGGGAAGCCACTTCATAGGATCCCGGGATTCATAACTGCTGATTCTTGTTTAGGATGTGGGAAACGGTTGGATCTGCAGGATTCGGTGGTATGTCGCCAATGTAACAATGATAAGGTTCAAGTTGTTACTGATGCAGTTATGACTTGTCGTGAAAATGAAAAGAAGATAATTGATTTAGAGGATTTATGTAAAACTTGCGTGAAGAATTCTTTTGAGGATCTGATGGGTGGTGGAAATGGAATGATTCAGAATTGTACTAATAGTTGTATGAATTTAGATTGCGCGGTTTATTATAATAAATTCAAAACGAGGAATGAAAATAGATTGATACAGGATAGAAAAGAGAAAATTATGAGGCAATTAGATAGGTAAAAATTTGCAGTTCTTTTATATACATAATGTATTCATATTCTAATATTTCCAATGTAAAAACTCTATAAATCCATTCCAGCTTCCATTTCTGGCATGGCGTTCTTATCAGTCTTCCACGTTCCCAGGAACATATGCTTTGCATATGCCATAGGGTCCGAAGAAGATTTTGATCCCATTTGATTAACATCAGGACTGAATGAAGTTATAGGTAACACCAAAACATCATCAATTTCAATGGGTTCATTCATACCAGTAAATAATTTCCAATCAACCAAAACTTCATAGTTATGAGTTTGGAACAGTTCGGGAGTTTGTAAAATATTATTCAAATATTCAAATACCATATCAGTGAAAATACCAGGTCCGGTCCAATTCATAATATCACCGCCTTCATCTTTCCCCACCACCAGGTTCAATTTCCCAGTAGTTTCTCTATCCAAAGTGATTTCGGTTATTCTGGCAATTAATTCACGTAATACTGGATGTCCTTTTTTCAGTTGAATAGTCCATTGGCAGAACTGAATTCTACGAGTATACCATTCTTTCCAATCTGGTCTATCAGGGTCAGCTTCAATTCCAACCACAAATCCGGCATTGTTCAGTTTGTCGGCAATTATAGCAGAATTAGATAACCAACTATCTATTGGTTTTAAACACGCAGTATCGATATCGGAATAGACCCCACCACGAGCATATAAAATTAGATATCTGAAAAAATCAGCCTTGAGAATACTTTTAGGCATAATCTTGTAGGCTCTTGCGACGTCAGGCACTGTGGCATATAGATTAGCGATCATAATTTCACATTGTTCATCGGTTAACACATAATGTTTATAATTGGGATTATTTTCATGCCAAGTTTCTTGAAATCGTTTATATCTTTTGGGGAAATCATTGGAATCTAATGGGACTTTCCAAGTTTGCCAAATTAACTTTGGGAATGGTTTGGAAGAATCGTAAGGGAACTGGAAGGATAATTGTTGGCGAACTGTAGTTTCAACAGGTAGTGATGCACGATGGTTTGGTTGGAAATTAAGACCTGTTTTTTTCCAATTACTGTGTTTTTCTAATTCTTTTATTAATTGTAATTTTGGTGAATTGAATTCAGTTCGATGATGGATTTGAGGTCCCCCTTTAGCGAGTGAGGTGAGCAAGTATGTAATACAACCAAGTGATATTAGAATTATCACCCATTTTCTTATATTGATATTCAGTTTTAATAACGCCATCTCTTAACCATCAATTGAAGATAATGTTGAGTAAATATGGGATTTATTAGTTGTCTTTTTTTGTTTGATTTTTTTATTTTTATCTAGGGTTCTATTTCCCGAATTTTTGTATCACGTGATCGGATTACCCTATGAATTTTATTTTGTTTCTTTTTGCATGAAATAAGAGAATCATTAAAGTGAAAACTATATATATGAATGATATATTAACTTAATAAATACCAAAAGAAAAAGATAGATATATATACTGTATAAGATAACCCAATGTCTAAATCCGTAAAATTTTATAACTAACGATATAATAAAATGAAACCCAAGAAAACCACAAAAAAAAGATCTAATAATTAAAATGTGAACTAATTGGAAAATTACAAATTATACTTTCTTTCATTTTGTTCTTTTTGTCTTTCTTTCTATCAAGTTTCTGTTTTTATCACAAAACCCTCTTTTATTTTTGTTTCTCTTGTAAACAAAAACATATTCATTTCATTTTCATTCTTGGTTGAGTAAAATAGCATTAACATAAATGTCGGGGAGAAAAAAAGTATGGAAACAAAAAGCAACTAAAAGTAAATCAGTAATAGTATAATTAATGCAAATAGAATGAAAACAAAATGGAATAAAACAAGCCAATAATAAAACGAATAAAAAAATCTAATATGAACAAATGCATAATTTTGGTGATGGTGATTATGCTAATAAATGGGAATAGTAGCGATGATGATAATGATGGTGATAAAAACCAATCTTTCTTTCCTCTTTCTTGTGCGTGTTAGATTGAGACATGGAGTTAATTAATAATTGATAAAATAATAAAAAAAATAAAACAACTGTAGTAGATAAATAAAAAAAGCGAGCAAAATCAACAGAATAGCAACCTATGAAATAACTTACCACCAAGAATTGGAAGCTGGGTTACCATAACCGGAATTGAAATCATTGCTTGGACGACTATTGGAGTTGCCGCTGGAATAACCACCTGAATTAGAATTACCCCAACCACCAGATGAAGAATTATTACCCCAACCACCAGAAGAGGAATTACCCCAACCGGAATTACCTCCACTGTTACTTCCACCTCTTCTGAAATCTCTAGATGGACCACGACCACCAGAACCATAACCACCACGACCACCTCTACCGCCACGACTAGATCCACTACCATAACCAGAACCTTCTCTGGCAATCTTAGTCAAGAAATCAGGAACTTCTTGATTAGCTTCAGATAATAATTCAATCAAACCTTTGACAACATTCTTGTTGTTTCTGTTAAAGAACGCAGTTGCAATACCAACGTTACCTGCACGACCAGTACGACCAATTCTATGAACGTAATCATCAATATCAGTAGGTAAATCGTAGTTAATAACGTGGGCAACATTTGGAATATCTAAACCTCTAGCAGCAACGGCGGTGGCAACCAAGATTGGAGCATGACCGTTCTTGAATGCAGCAAGAGCCTTTTCTCTTTCATATTGGGATCTATCACCGTGGATAGCGGTAGCTGGGAATCCTTGATCATACAAGAAATCGGCTAAATTATCAGCCATTCTCTTAGTTTCAGTGAAGACAATAGTTAATCCACCTTCATCAGCAGATAATAAATCCAAAATGACTGATTTCTTTTCGTCATCTTCAACGTATAAAATCTTTTGGGTAATATTTTCAGAAGTAGAACCAACTCTACCAACAGAAAGGAAAATATAATCCTTCAAGAAATCACGGGCCAACATTTGAATATCTCTTGGGAAAGTAGCAGAAAACATCAAAGTTTGTCTGTCATTAACATCTGGCATGTCACATTCTTGAACAATGTGTCTAATTTGTGGTTCGAACCCCATATCTAACATTCTATCGGCTTCATCTAAAACCAAATATTTAATATTGGCCAATGAAATTCTACCTCTTTCTAATAAATCCTTAAGACGACCTGGAGTTGCAACTAATAAATCACAACCTTTATCCAAGTTTCTAATTTGGGCACCAATATCAGCACCACCATAAACAACACATGGACGAACCCAAGATCTATAAGAAAACTTTTTAGCTTCATCATAAATTTGGGAAACTAACTCTCTAGTGGGAGCCATAACTAAAATAGTTGGATATTTTTTATTACCAGAAAAGGCACCAGTAGATTCAGGAACTGGAGCTGGACCAATATCATAAGATTCAGATAACACTGGGAATAAGAACCCACCGGTTTTACCAGAACCAGTCTGAGCACAAGCCATTAAATCTCTACCACCAGAAACAATAGGAACAGAATATTTTTGAACAGGAGTTGGTCTAGTGAATTTGGTTAAAGCAATGGTTTCGACTAATAAGGGATCTAAAGGAGGAGCGGTGAACGCAGTAATTGGTTCAGGAACATCATTACCACTAACTTCAACTGGAATATCATCATAATTGTCAAAGTTAATACCAGAAGTTTGCGCATTATCTTCAGGCGCACCGAATAATTCTAATTCAACACGGCTGTTACGTGGGGCTGGTTCGTGTTTACCATCAACCCATCTACCAACACCTGCAGGTGGTCTTCTATCTGATCCACCACCACCAAATCCACCGCCACGTTGTCTGTTTCCATAACTACCACCTCTGTTGTTGTTGCTGTTGCTGTAGCCTCCACTACCACCATATCTGTTGTTGTTATTGTAGCTGTTGTTTCTATTATAAGAAGAGTAGCCACCTCTGTTATCGTTGTTGTTGTAGCCACTTCCACCATAAGAAAAACCACTGCCACCATCCGAGTTACCACCAAAGGAACCAGAAGATGGCTGTCTGTTCCTTAAATGAGGAGGAACATATTGACTTGGTTGTCCTTGATTATCTTGAACACTTAATTTGTCCATTTGATTACTAATATCAGACATAATTTTTAATATGTTGTAAAATTGTTCTTTTATAAGGAAAAGAAGTTAAGAAAAAGTTTTTCTTTAATCAAAAAAAAAAATTTTTTTTATACACAATGATGAAGATAAAAAAAAAGAAAAGAGAAAAAAAGCAAAAAAAAAAGCTTAATTGTAATAAAAAAAGGTAGTGTATACGTGACCAAATTGTTCCATTATACACTACCTATCACGTGATATTGTATTAATCATATAATTATTAGGTAGTGCATACCATAAAGAGATCTAGTTGCATATATATGGCAAATAAATGATGAGGGAAATGTTATATTAGGTATTTCTTTGGTTTTTCTTCTTACTGCATACACTTTTCATCTGCGGATCTCACGATGTTAGGTTGCAAACACAAAAATTTCTTCGAACAAAATAGTAAAATTGGATATGTTTCATTTGTGTCTTGGTAATTCTTTCATATGAAATTGGAATATAGCATACACCCCTTTAATAACCTATTCAAATCTATGATTCGAGAGAGAGAAAAAAACTAGGTAGATAGATGCATATATTGAAAAATCATAATTACAACTAAAAAAAATTTATATATCTTAACATCAACCAACCATTAATTAGTACCCATTAACAAAACGCGCTCTTGAACTCCTAGCAATCAATACCTTCCATTCAAATGAATACGAGCATGTGGGTGGGCAAAACAACACCGATCATCCACTGAATTATAACTCATGTTCATTGGTGTCATGGTTCCTTCACCGGGCGGAGGAATATAATATTCCATCTCCCCTTCCTCTCCGTCACTTGCAGAACTACTAGTACTCTTCTCGGGACTTGGTACTTCTCGTCCATTCTCCTCTCCATCACTATAATTGATGTCATATTCTTCATTAATATGTAAATTCTCCAAATCATTCATAGTTGACGAACTCTGTCTCAACATCTTTTGATTCTCAGGAGTTAAATATGAACTAAAAGCTTTCTGCTGTTCGCGAACATTCCAATGTAAATTCCGACTAACAGAATCGATATATTCAGTCTTGGATGACGTTACTGTTGGGAATGGGAAGGGTGATGCCTGAATAGTAACATAATAACCCTTGAACAATTCGGTGCGGACTTTCCCATCAAATGAAGCCCAAGCTGTTGACCGACTAGTATCTGGCACTTTGACTTTCAAAAACATCCCATCGGGTAATAAAATGGGACGGAATGATAACGTATGAGGACAAATTGGAGTAACACTGATGGCACTCACACCTGGATGAACGAGCGATCCCCCAGCTGATAATGAATAAGCTGTTGATCCTGTAGGAGTAGCTATAATTAATCCATCAGCCTGTGCTACAGTCAAGAGTGATCCATCACCATATAATTCCAAATTCGTAACAAATGGAGAAGGACCACGATCAACTACTAATTCATTCAAGACTTGTTGTTCGCAAATTAATTTCCCTGTAGAATTATGGACACGACATGTGAATCTCATACGTAAGTTAGCCTTGACTCCTGCTTCGATGCAATGAGTCATTCTTCCTCGGAAATCTTCAAATCGGAAATTGGTTAAGAATCCAAGGGATCCTAATGCAAATGATATAACTGGAGGAACAACTCTTTGAAATAAATTAGAAACATAAAGTACAGTACCATCACCACCTAATGTGACTACTAAATCAAATATTTCTGGAGTTGTTAAGGTAAGTGTTTTAGTCCAGAATTTTAAAGAATTAGCTGCTTTGGGGAATTTATTAATAATATCAGGAACATTAAATCTTTTAGATTTATGTAATTTAGCATCAACATATACGGTTATATCGCCATCTTTAGATAAAAGCCATTCGACAATTTCTCTAGTTAAATAAATTAATGAGTTATCTCTTGCTTTGGTTACAATCATAATAGTTTTAACATCTAATTGAATAGTGGCTTTCAATAAATTCTTAGCTAACATTCTTACCCCGTTTGCAGTTTCTGCCAATTCAGTATGAGATCTAACGGATCTTAAATCATCAGAACTTAATTTACATAAAGCCTCTTTAGCAGCATTTTTAGATGATGAGGAGAGGGGTGTTGCTTTCATTTGATCAACTTCGTCACAATATAATTTAGAATGAATTTTTGGTTCTTCACGGTTAAAGAAGCTAGGTGAACTACTTATACTTGCAGAAGTACTGCGACGAGTGAATCTCTTGACACTATTTTTGCGCTGATATGAGCTTGAAGAATTAATAGTAGTGTTGATTGGTGCAGGAATAGCATGGGCAGTAGTAGTTGTGGCAGAGGCAGTAGTACCGGCCATACTGTGAGTGAAAGGACTTGTATGATATGGTAGTGGCTGTAAGATTGGATGTGGGGCGATTTGTGAATGAGAAGATATTTGAGGTTGATGGTTTGGGATGATTGGTTTCATTAATATTTGTGATCCATTGGAAGATTCAGATGATGTAGTACTTCCCGTAGAGTTAGATCGTTCTTCTGTACTAAGGTCTGGTTTTGGTTTTGCATCATTGTTATTATTATTGAGTACGGAATGTGATGATCTATTAATTTGTTCAGTTAATTGGGAATGATGAGTAGGGATAACTCTTGGTGATTGATGAGTAAATGGCTGTTGATGATGTTCGTTTGACATTGTAGTATTCTTAACTCTATGAAATCTATAATTACTTAATCTTCTACTTCTGTTGTTTACTATAGGGTGGTGCCTCCTTGTGGTAGTAGTGGTAGTAGTCTTACTAGTGCTATGTGGTGGTGTAAAACTATCGGTTGTTGGTGAAATTGATATGAAAGCCGACATTCGATTTTTTTTTTTTTTTGACTCGTCGGAAAAGATTAAACACACACTTACTCGCACAGTGGAAAAACGTTTTTTTTAGTCCTCTTCTCTGCGTAAATCAAAACTTTGCGTATAGAAAATGTCGTTCGATATTTTAGGTAAAAATTTAAACGACCTCACCAATAAAATTCACTGTTATGAAAGTTACATTATAATAAAAAAAATAAATAAATAAATGAACGTATTCTTAAATAATTTAAAAGAGGGACACTTCGCCTTTTATATATTTTGACAATCCCCCATTAGATCAAAAATTCTTTTGTTCGAGCTCTCTTTTGTTGGAAAGAAAATTCCCAAAAAAAAAAAAAAAATTTTTGCAACAACTCTCGGATTTACAACTACGAAATTGCAAAACAACTTTTTTGGCACAAGTTCCGTGGTAACTCGATCTTTCCCTAATCTCTAGGATATCAGTCAATAAACTTGTGATACTCACTCTTTGTTACAATATATCTGAACTACTCATAATCCAACAATAGGTATACGATGCTTTGCCAGAACTTCGAAAAGAAATCAATGACATGCTTACAACTGCCCGGACCCCCCAATTCTCCAATCCTCCTTATGTGCCAAGAAAATCACCCCCAAAAAAAACTCCGAGAAAAAAATCAATTCTCCGTCGTTCATTTTAGTTCTTTTAAGAAAATTGGGGGAGAGCGGAAATTCCGAAAAACAAACAATCCACATAAATTCCCCTCAGTTAATTATTTTCGGAATTCCCGATATCCTTTTAGTTAGAAGGTAATCCGATAAAATGTTATATATACTTGATTGTTCTATGATTAAACATGGCACTAGACACATAAGCGCGAAATATTGATTTAACCCAGTAATCCGGGATAAGTAAAAATTACTTGGAGAGTGATTAGGTAATAAGACTCTTATTAAATACATACAGCCTTTTCTATTCACACCTGTAAAAAAATGTCTATTATAACCAAAATAATAACAACTAAAACTACTCAATCTTTTCAACCCTACATGTCCAAGTCTTGTTAGTCTTATCTAATAATGGCAATGATGCACCAAGGCACCAACCCAATTCATTCCCATCAATGGTCTTTGCGGTCTTTAATTCCCTCTTTAATGGGATATCATATCCGGAATGTAACATTGCCATAATGAATGATAAATCACTACACCAATAAGGCTCCTCCTTCAATTCCGTAATTTGTGATTCACTAAATGTACTACTCCATGTTTTTGTACCCTTACATACAGTCTGAGTAATATCTCTCAATTCTTCAACTGTGAATGATGAGGACATACCCAAGGGGGAAGTACGATCATAAAAATATGAAAAAATATACATATCAGAACCGGCGGGGAAGGTGGTCTTGAGTGATGGTTGATGAATACCGTTAAATGAACAGGGTTTAGTTTGACATTCGAGCTTTTTGTTTAAAGTCAGTTCGGCAATTGCTCGACATTGAGAAGTTAATGGTTCAGCAGGGGCATTCATGTTTACAACATAAACTTCGGAGTCGGAGATTTCAATTTGGACATTTTGGAGCTGAGCTGCACCTGGTGGTAAACATGGGTTTATGAGGTTAACGGTAGCTTGTGGAGATTCGGTTTTGATTTCTTCTTTAGAGTATTTGACCAATGTGGTGGTGGTGGCGGATCTCTTCTTTTGTTGTTGTTCTTGGTACTGGGCTAAGATTGCTTGATTCATTTTATTACGTCCTTGCATTAACCCATATCCAAGGTGACTATACTGATATAATGTGAAATCATGTTTTCCAAACGAAAATTTATACTTCTGTTCACCGTCAGGGATAATAGTATTAGAATCTGGTTCAAATACAATTTGAGTTGATCCTCCACCTAAATCAAATACAGCAGCAGTTGGTAATTTCTTAGAATCCCCGCCAATATTTCCCAATAAATAATTAGCAGTAATCCAGGCATATACACCTTCATCTCTTCCATCCATGATACTAATCCCATCATCAGGAACAACAGCAAATGGATAGTCCTCGGTTAAATGACGTCTCACTTCTTCTAAAATAGCTTGGGATTTAGCATCACCCAATAACCTTAATCCAGCAGTTGCCTTCACAGCCACAGGAGTACATTTTTGTTTTGATTTTGGGACTTTTTCCATCGCCTTTTTCAACAATGGATCTAATGATGCGGCAGCACCAGTAGTATCGGTGTCAAAGGAACTTAATCCTGGTTTAATTTGTTCGAATAATTCCGAGAGTAATCTTGGTGGTTGGACACAGGTATCAAATTCATAAACGTGGACACGAGAACCTGTTGAACCAGCGTCAATCATGACAACGTATTCGACATCGCTACAGTCGCTGACAACTGAACTACTACTTGTTGTTTGTTTACTTGCGCTAGCGGCAGAGTTGGCTGCGTTGACTGTGGTTTCCTTATCGGCAGATGGTGGTTTTGCATCACTGCTGGCAGTTGCTGGTTTTGATGCTAATGTATCTTCTTTGGTTGTTGCAGCCGTGCCTTTAGTAGCGGTGTACTTACCAGTAGTGGCGACAGAAGCAGCAGCGTCATTACCGTATTTCTTAGGCTTAACTACTAATTCATCTTCAACCTCTTGTTGAGTTTCGTCATCTAAGTTAGTGTCTTCAACAACATACCCTTGTTCTTCATCTTCGTCTAAAGTATCTTCTTTACTGTTTGGAGATGATGTGAATTTATTCAACAATTGATCAGTAGCTGCCGGTTTAATTCTTTGGATTTGTGTTCCAAATGAATCTTTGGTACTAAACATAAAAGTGATTATACCAATCAAGATAAGGATGGTCACCATCACTCTAAGATTTCTTGCGGGTGCCATTTTCTTCGAATGTAGCTTGTTTGTTCTTGATTTGAGACTTGGAGGGAGGGAGATCTAATTTAGTATAGCGAATGTGTTGGGGGTAACCTTGAGGGAAAAGCTTGGAGTATGGGGTTAGATTGTTGAAAAAAAAAAGGTGTGGGAGGATATGTGCGTGTGAGTGTGGTTTTGGAAATTTTCATTTGCAAAATTTCTTTTTTTTTTTTTGATTGACGTATTCGTTTCGGTTTAAAAAATAAAGAAAAATACTTTAATTATTGTTTAGTTTACGCGTTTTTTTCCTTCTCAATGTGGGACGGTGAGAGTTTACTTATTAGCTTTGTTAGATACAAGGACTGCTCAACTTTGATTATGTATGCACTACACATACACAACTATTCACTTAACATTACTGTTGCAATATTTTGGTCATATTAAAGAGAAATTTTAGTCACTTTGGTGTTGTTTCATTCTATTGAAATCGAGGTTGCAATTTTCGTTCTTGTTTTTTTTTTCTTTTTTTTTTTTCTTTCCTAAGGGTCTTGCGAAGTGCTGCAAAAATTGCTTTAGTAGTAAATCATGAACTTGAAAACTATACCAATTTCAGTAGATTGCCCAGATGGTAAATGGTTTGTGATAGTTGCGAATAAGTTTAGCTACTTCATCAGAGATTTATACCGCAACAAGATTTTGTTAAGGTTTTCAATAATTTCGTAATGATTTGTGCTAAAGTTAATAATTATTATGATCTACAAGATTTGGACTTGTGAGACACAGCAAAACATACTCAATATCAACACTAGTACTGAACAAATATAATTCCAATTAGTTTGACTGTATTAAAATAGATTACTTAACAGGTGAAAGCATTTGTTGAATATGTGAGCTTCTTAAGCGTTAGCCTCTGTTTTTATAAGTGAACAAATTGTTAGTGCAATTTCCTAGATACTAGTCTGAACTATGTCTAGAAACATATAGACATATCTGAGGTTTTTCATTTATTACATCAGCAATATATTTAGAGAATTAAAAATGTCGAGTTTTCCAGCACTATTTTGCATAATATAACTCCAGGAAACATCGCAACTTGGTTACATATTCCAGATGAGCAAACGTGAGATAAGCAGAAAAGACAATGAAAAATAAAACCAAATTCAAGTTCAAGAAAGACACCAAATAAGAATCAATATGTGAAATTAAAGTTGACTTTTCCAATGCAAAAGTTAGAACTTCGCTTACTAACTACGAATTTGAATTTAACTAGTAAACTACGGCGAGATTGAGGTTGGCGGGGAAAAACTTATCTCTTCAGATCGCAGTGAGTTTACGTTTCTCAGGATGACATCATGAAAAACTACTTGAGATAAGACACATTGCATAACGATGCTTCCAAATATCTTAATCAATTCACTCGAACAAAAGAGAACAGCATATACACAGAAGTTTACACTGAAACAAGGAGCAACAAAAAACTAACCAAAGTTGCATATATCTACCTAATAATGATTGGATTGTAAATTATTGATCTAATGCTTGCATCATCCGAGAGTTTGAGTATGTATTAAAATTTAAGATTTTCTTTTTGAAGCACGTTTTCTAAAACTTTTGCTTGTAGAACTTCCCCAAAGGAAACCCAAAAGAAATTTTGAGAAATATCAGTCCACAATTGAAGCTTTCTTAAAGGGAATTCATTTTGGGTATGAATTCACGAGACTAACTACTCAATGAAATCTGTAATCAAGTGGATCACAAGTTCAAAACCAACTGGAAAGCAAAAAAAATAAAAAGGGAATTCAATTTTTTTCTCGAACATTCCAATAAGATCCAAATCATCCTGATTTACAAAAGCGCTTAAGTTCAGGCCCTCGGGGTGAAATCCACTGAGGAGAAACTCATTTTGATATAACCTGAGAGTTTCATGGAGTAGTGTCGCGTTTTGAACGACATTTTAAGCAAACGGAGTGAGGAATATAGCCGCGTGATGGGGCAAAAACACCCATAGTCGAAAGGCCATTAACTAGAACACAAAAACGAAGTGAGCTGATGGTACTTTTTTTTCCTTTTAGACCACAAGGTGAATGTTAACCAAACGCCTCGCCCGATTTGTCACATTAAAATTTGAAGTTAAACTGTTTTGATAAAAAGAAAAGAAATCTTGATTATCAAGTTACCCCCCCTCGTGGGTGAGAATGGTAGCGAAGGAAAACCCGTGCAAAAAAAAAAAATTAAACTCAAAAGAAATATTATTTTTTTTTTATTTTTAGTGGCTGTTGCTGCTGCAGTGGAAAAATCATTCTTAAATAATTTTGCATTTTTCCTTTCTTAAGATTTAAATCTTGCATTCTATTTTTTTTCCGTTTCTTCTTCTTCATAAACACCAATAAATCTTTTGTTTTGTTTTGTTTTGAATACTATAATAACCAATGGAGGACAAATTCCCGTTTAATCAGTGTGACAATACACACTTGATAGATACTACTACCATAATAAAACAACAAATAGGAATTACCCTATTTTTGGCCATGTTCAATGAAAATGTACCCATTCACGACTATGCGATGGAGTACACGTGTTGCATAAATGGTGACTGTATGAGCTGCTCGCAAGATTCAATTATAGAAGAGATTGAAATTAAATCAGAAGAAGTAGAGGAAACAGAAGAAGATGATGTTGACTTTGAAGAAGATGAAGAAGATTTCCATTTCCCACCAAGTCCGATAATATGTCCGATAGACCCTCCTAAACCATCACTAAAGCAGAACAAGGAGAAGAGCATCAATAGTTATAGTCAAATTTACGCATTAGCTAAGAATAAACTATATCATTATATTGAACACCAATTCTCCACTGTGCTACACGACCGTCACTTTCATGAGATTAGAAATTACGTAATTAATTATTTCTTTGAATCGTTTGGCGACAATGAGCTAGATCAAGTGTATGAGAAGATACTTCATTATAAATACAAAAATCAAATATTACGGAAACTATCGGAAGTATTTATCGAGAAGTATGAAGAATTGAAAATTGAAGGGTTGGTTGATTATTTTTATAATGTTGTGAATCTTAAAGAGAAGTGCCATCCTACCAATCCTAAACTATACCACAAATACTACAAAATCTGGAAATTGAATATTAAAAACTATAGATATTATGACCAAGACTTTTTCTTTGACATGTATTTCAATGAGGAGGATCCACTTGTTCTTGGTGCCTTTATGACAAATTTTGCTCGGTTTAAATATCATTTTGCCAGAGACATAATGAACGAACCTTATGACGATGACATAGAAGAAGATGAAGAGGAGGAGGAGGCGGAAGATAAAGATAGAGACCATCAATATGAACCAACACATAGACGTAAACTGTTAACAATCGAAGAACAAATGATACCTAGGCAACCAAGAAGCCCTGGTGAACTTAACCGAATGGATAGTTTTCGATTATCGGATATAAAGAAGCGGTTAAGATTCAATGAAGCTATTAATGTTATAAATATAAATAGATGCCTACCTGTAGACCATGTTATTTATAACAAGTTTATTCAAGGATTGATATAAACTTTTTTGTAGAGACGTTGTTGTTTTACTTTATTTATAGAGAATAAAATGAACAAAAAAGTTGATCTTTTTTTTGAAACAAAAGCATGTACTTCTCAATTGTAGTAAACACATGCGGTTAACTACCAATAGTTCCTGATTGAGAATAACTCATACAAATTGCTAGTTGATGTTTACCCTCGATAAGGGTTATGTTGAATTGATTGAACCCTGTCAATCTTTGAGGACATTTTCAGCAATAAAAATGGTTATGAGCATTAGCCACAAAAACAAAAATTAGAGTTGCCCGACATTTCTCCTTTGCGACACAAAATTTTTTTTCCTCCTCCTCCCCGCCCTGCGAGACAAAAAACAAGATTTTTTTTTTTACAACCGAAAGGAAAAACAACAACCAAACCACTTAGTAGTTAATCATCAGGAACTGTGCTATGCTGTCAAAATCAAAGCATTCAGTTAAGCCAAGTCCACCAAGCTCATTATCAACAGTTCCATCGGCAGGAGGAATGGCAGGACGGCCTCCTAGAAAGAAAAAGAGAACCTTGGGAACATTTGCTTGTAATCATTGCGATAAAGTATTCAGCCGGTCTGATCATCTAGCGAGACATAATCTAAATCACGAACCAAAAGAGGTATATTCATGTGAACATAGGTTACCCAATGGGAAGATTTGTGGTAAATCATTTGTTCGAAAGGATTTGAAAGAGAGACATATTCGACGTCATTTTGAACCCGGTGGGGGAGCAGGCAAAGATGATGGAGATGGTCTGCTGCTGAGAAGAACTAGTGTTAGTGATAATGATGGTGCTGCTGAAGAAGATGACGAAATGCTTGCTAGTACGAATTCGATGACTTCGATTGGTGATGAATCAATTGCTAAGATAGAATATGGAATGCAGTATCCCAATCATAATCGTGGAAATAATAGAAACAATTTGATTGCACCACCACCGCCACCACCGCCCCCGGCACCTTCAGCGCCTTCGCTCGGATTGATGGTTCCACCTCAAATACCTTCTGCAAATACTTCGCTACATTCCACCCCTCTTCTGATTATGCATAGCCCGAATATGCAAATTCCACCACCATATCAACAGCAACACATTCAAGAAATACCACAACAATTCCCAATGCAACAGCAAACATTTCCAAATCAACCAATTCCTTCAGGTCATCCCATGCACCAATCAGCAGTTCCAGCTCCACAACCACCACCTCCACAATCACAGTTCACAGGCGTTACCCTTCCTAAATTTAATCCTTCTTTTGTTCCTCAACCGCACTCTTCGCAAACTCAACACTTGACCCAACCTTATTTACCGTTTGGTGCACCAACTGGTCAGACCCAGAACGATATTTTGTCTTGGTTATTTACCGATTCTCCGCCAAATGCAACGAGGTCAGACATATCAGAACATGGATTCCAACCATCCGTCCCTCACCTTACAGCACATCAACATCAACAGCAGCACCTAAATCTGTTAACAAAAGATTCACACCCACCACACTCGCAACTAGTTCCTTATTTGGCTGGTCCCTCTCAAGGAGCAATTCCACCTGAAACACCAATGGGGTTTCCTTCACCATATACGGAGTCGCAGTTCACCCATGAACAATTGCTTAATGCCAATAGCTTCCCGGTTGATCCAGGATTTTATAATAATGCTATAGCTGGGACCTATGGAATGCAAGATGTCAATATTTTCCAGAATGATGATAATCCACTTGATGAAATATTTTTAGGTTCGATTCCATCCGATTCAAAACAGAATCTTCCCACTACTAAACAACCAACCGGGAAAGGTAATACTCATATGGTCGGTCCTCAATACGCTTCGTATATTAGTCTCAATACGGCTTCCTCGACCTCTCCCACAAATACTAATGAATCAAGTACATCTCCTTATTATTGTACTGAAATGGAGAGTAATTTAGACCCATTTGAAACCAAATTG
The DNA here is from genome assembly GCA_030578955.1 of Hemisphaericaspora insectamans. Lineage (NCBI taxonomy): Eukaryota > Fungi > Ascomycota > Pichiomycetes > Serinales > Debaryomycetaceae > Hemisphaericaspora > Hemisphaericaspora insectamans. The sequence goes on along the minus strand of JAKTZT010000014.1, from coordinate 15,079 downwards.
ATTCATCATGCCGAGAAATGTAATATTCAAAAAAATAAGCATCATTTCGTGGATAGTCTCCTAGTGGACTCTATTTTAAAATGTTTGGGAGGTGGTATTACGAGAGAATCCTTAATGGAAATATTCAAACCCGAATCGGATAGATATACTATCGAGGATCGATTGTCCTACTATATCTCCATCTATTGGACTATTTTTCATCCTCAATTCACAATCTTGCATCGTCCATCTTTTGATACAAAATCTAGTGAACCTTTATTGGTGGTATCCATGATTCTTATTGGATCAGTGTATAGTTGCCCGGATCTAGCTGAATCCTTGGGACAACGTCATCAAAAATCCCCCGAATTCAAATTTGCCTTGTTAATTAGTAAACCACTTCGATTTGCTATTTTCCAACATGAACAATTCCAATCACCAGTGAAATTATGGATCTTGCAAAGCCTTGCTATGTTGGAATGGATTGAGAAAAATTTTCTCAATCGTAGAATGCATGAACGTGGTCACGTACATCATGGAACTATGGTACAGTTATTAAGACGAAGTCCAGTTCTTGGTGGGAACCCTGCATTGACTAAAGGTGGTCGTAACACTGGTAGGAGTAGTCATGCTGGTAGCGGTTCAAATACAAGTGCAGGAGAAGATGATGTTGAAGGTGTAGCTAGTGTGGTGGCTGGGGATATGGAGAAGAATTCTGATGCCGAATTGTTTTGGAAATGGAGAGAAAGTGAAGGCTTGAAGAGGGTTACGTTTATGATATTTTATATGGATATTATTGATTATATGAAATTTAGACATAATCCAGCAGTATTGTTTTATCAATTACAATTATTGAATTTACCGTGTGATGATGAATATTTATGGGAATCAAAAGATATTAATGGTAGTTTTAAGAAATTGGTTAAACGACAAAAGAAGCTTCAATCGGATTTGAAGAACTTGAATTGCCAAACCAGCGTATCAATTAAGATTCGAAATGGTGAGAGTTTTTTGAATGCATTAAAGAAATTACTTAAACCACATAAATTGAGTGATTTCCAAATCCAATCTAAATTATCCATATTCACACGTAAGATTCTAATGGCAGGTCTAGCATCAGTGTTATATCAAATGCAACAAACCGATCTTCAAAATAGTTCGTCCCTTCTCACATCCAATGGAATAATTTCTCCGAGTGCTAACAAATCAAAAATCTGGAAAGAAATCTTGATAAAGGCATTTGATAATTGGAATTATTCCATAATGCAATATTACTATAGTATCCGGACTCACAGGACCACCCCAAGTTCCAATATATCAATCTATAATGATATAAATTCACTTGAAGTTCCATTACCAATGTATTACTTGGTTCAAATCATTGGATTATCGGATATAAACCACTATGATATTGCCATTTTTGGTGGTTCACCGGCTAATCAAAGTGTGAACGCAACCATGAAGGATCATTATATCGTACAGAGAAAATTAGCCAATATTTGGTCAAGTAGTGGGGGGAATCTAGCTAAAAGAAATGTCAACGAGTTGACCAATCTTAGATGTGTTGTACATTGTTATTTACTCTTATGGCAATTAATGTTAAGTCCCGTGGTTGAAAGTGAAGACAATGACGAAATATCCATACATCAAACTGGGTTCTTGAGATGGATGAGTAATGGTGATTATTATGACTGTATGTATGCGATATCCATTGCTACTTTAGTATTATGGTGTTATTGTTTTACAAAATGTGGAAAGGAAAGTGAACGATTTTGTGAGATTGACAAAGAAGGTGCTGCTCAAAGTGACGATGATGAAGAAGTATTATATCTGAGACAAGCTCGGTTAAATTCTAAGAAATATTCTGAATTGAGACAATATTGTGCTGAAGATGGATACCAATATTTAAATCGAGTCAGACAAGAATTTTTAACAAATTTAAGAAAGTTCAATTTACACAAGCAATTTAACTTGCACAGTATGAAAACTTCAGAGAATGAGAATAATAAGGGAGGAATATCAGCTAATGAAATCTTGGCTAAATATTGTGATTTGCTTCCGCAGATCTCTAGTAAACAAAATATTAGTGGTCTTTGCTTTCTAGTGGGTACAAAATTAATGACTAGTCAATGGGAAATTATTCGTGAAAATGCCAAATTGATCTTAAATTGTGGATTTAGATCAATTGGTAAAAAGAATATCTTATGTCATGACTTATTTGAAAACGAATTTAATGATTAATAGTGTAAATATAATAATGTACATAGGCAAAATAGCAAAAGAGAAAATACTAAACCAATAAAACCGCGTTAACACATCCATCTCTATCAGGTTCATTTGTGATCTGGGCGTATTTACCCCAAACAACTTTCCCACCTGCAGTGACTAAACCCAATTCAGAAACATTAACTTCTATAATAGTACCTTTGGTTAAAACCCCCAATTGGGTATACATTGGAGATTGTGGATTCTTCTTAACACCTAGAATTGGTAAAAAAACAGTGACACCTAATTCTGGATGAGTTACATTTGCTTTCTTTTGTCTCAATGCGGCCGGACGAATAATTCTTTCCATTTTAACTGGTCTACGTGTGAACCCCTCACCAACAAATGTATGTTTTGTAATCATTCTCTTCCAAGATTTAGTTTTTGATTTCCCTGTTTTCACAACTTTAAACATTTCTTCTTCAGATATACCCCTAACCTTTGGTAAAGGTACTGAATATTTATCTGCCTTTTCTAATCTTTTTTGTTTAATACTTGAACTTATAGCCTTGGCAGTATTACCAGTTTGACGATCCAATAAATATGTAGGTAAAGCCTCACCGTCGTCTTCTTTAGGAGTAGATGGACCTTTAACTTTTGATTCTTGATGAGCTTTAATCTTCTTCTTCATGGCAACCTTTTCACTATATCTCTTCTTAGCAAACTGTTTACCCTTCCAACCCTTTAAGGTTTGAGCATCTTTGGCGATTCGATGACCTTCTCTGGCCTCCTTCTTACGCTTTCTTTCTTCGTAGTCCAATCGTCTACCATGCTGCTTTATGTGTTGTTCAATATATTCGTTTTGAGGCATCTGCGAAGTTGTCTATCTATAAAAATCTATGATATAATTAAAAAGAATCTCAGTAAATGTTGAAAAGGTAAATTTCTCTGCGAAGCTCTTCTCATAAATCGTAAAAAAAAAAAAAGAAAAAAGAAAATCACTATTACATAATAGACCAGTCGACACTTACGTAATCTCCATCTCATCGTAATCATCGCTTTTTTTCATATTTACTGATTGATTTTTATTGAATTTTTCAACTTCTCATACATATATATATCAACTTTCACCCCAAGAGTTAACACCAAAAATATGTCTGACGTAAACACTCTCTTGAAAGAGATAATATCATCCACAATATCCACTAAAGGATCAGTTGAAGATCTTATTGAAATCTCCAAATCAACAACCAAAACTCATCCGGAACTAATTCTGACATTACTATCCAAAACCGGAACTAAACAAATTGAAGGGGTCTCACTATTATCCTTAAAGAACCAGGAATTAGCAGCATATGTCAATAACCTTGCCTTGATAGTATTGGGACAACTTGAAAGACTTTCAGAAAATGATCAGGAACATGATAATGTCGAAAATATTCGCATGGAAGCCATAAAACGATCAATCGTGCACCGTGTCACACTTGAAAAGGGGATCAAACCATTAGAAAAGAAGATTAACTATCAGTTGGATAAGATGGTGAGAGCATATGGAAGAATGGAGGCTGACGAATCCAAATTAGAAGAGAAATTGAATAAAGCAGGTAGCGATGACGATGAGAGTGGTGCAGAAGAAGAGGAAGAAGACAGTGAATCAGAGGATGATAATTTGGCTTATAGACCAGATGCGGCCGCGTTGTCCAAATTGGCAACAAAATCTAAGTTTGGGACCGCAACATCGTCATCACCACTCAAAACAGATTCTACTGAAAAGTATAAACCACCGAAGATTTCTGCAAGAGCACCACCAGTAGCTGCGGCAACTAGAGATGTTGATGCTAAGGATAAATCTAGCACCAAAAATAAGAAATTACAAAGTATGGAAGAATATCTTCATGAACAATCCGATATGCCAAGTTTAGAAGCATCTATTGGATCAACTATTGTTGATCATGGTAGGGGTGGTGTTAAGACACAACATGATCGTAAAAAGGAAAAAGAAATCCAAACATATGAAGAAAGTAATTTTGTTAGATTACCTCAAAATCAAACCAAGAAATCATTTAAACAAAAACAAAGAGATATGGCCAATCAATTTGCAGGTGAAGATTGGTCAATATTTAATAATAATGATAGATCGATCAGTTCGTCAACTTCAAGAAAGAGAAAACCGGCAAGTGTTTGGGATAGAGTTAAAAAGAAGCGTACATAATTTTTTTAGAAACCAAATCAAAGATTTCTTTTTTGCTGATTGTTCACGTAAACTTGTAGATTATTAATCGCCTTTTTATTGAGGTATGTGTATCTGGCAAAGCAATAATTGTAATCCTAGAGTTCATTACAACCTACGAGGCAAGTGATTTTACATTCACATAACGTTCAGCTCTCCTTTCCAAAAAAAATACTTTATCCAGGTTCACATATGATTCCGATAAAAGTGGTCTATGTGATATTTATGATCAATTGACAGGCTATCAATCTAGACAACTTGAAGGATGTCAAATGTAATAAAGCGGGTTTAAAAAAAACTGTGGCGTCTTTGTGCAAGATAAAACGAAAAAACAAACAATCGCAACGGTTTTTTTCGCTCTAAATGCCGACGTGTTTTTTGGAAACAAAAAAATAAAATGCTCGATGACTTTTGCCCCTCGACATGATGAATTTTTCTTGACAATTGATTTTTCTTTTTTCAAACTCCGTTGTCGGAATTGGATTATTCGTTTCTTTGTTTGAAAGAAAAGGATTAATAATCATGTCTAGCTTATAGTTTCATTGTGAAGTTAATCTAGAGAAAACTTAGCTGGTTTAGTAATAGTGATAACTTTATGAGCGAGCAAAGTGATTTTGGTTTTGTGTATGTGGCTGCTTGCCGATTTTAGTAATAAGAGCGGCGGTTCTAGATTTTTCTTTTCTTTTTTTCTTTTCTTTTCTTTTCTTTTCCTCGATTCCAAATTTTTCACATTTTTCAGATGTCGGATGATTTTGATTTTACCCGCAAGCCCCAAATCATAGTTTTCCATTTTCAAAGCGCAACCACTATAAATAATCATTACATTTCCCAAAACTTTTAAACTTTTTTTTCTTCTTTCTCTTTTTTTAAAGTTCTTCTCTTTTACTTTAAAACTTCAATTTTTCAATTCCTAATTATATAAAACTACAATGTCTCCAATTATTCAAAAACCAGCCCCATCTTTCAAGAAAACCGCCGTTGTTGATGGTGTCTTTGAAGAAGTCACTTTAGAACAATACAAAGGTAAATGGGTTCTCTTGGCTTTTATCCCATTAGCTTTCACTTTTGTTTGTCCAACTGAAATTATTGCTTATTCTGAAGCTATTGAAAAATTTAAAGCTAAAGATTGTGAAGTTTTATTTGCTTCTACTGATTCCGAATATTCTTTATTGGCTTGGACTAATGTTGCTAGAAAGGATGGTGGTTTAGGTCCAATTAACATCCCATTAGTTGCTGACACCAACCATTCATTATCTAAGGATTATGGTGTTTTGATTCCAGAAGAAGGTATTGCTTTAAGAGGTATCTTTTTAATTGATCCAAAGGGTGTTTTAAGACAAGTTACTATTAACGATTTACCAGTTGGTAGATCTGTTGATGAATCTTTAAGATTGTTGGAAGCTTTCCAATTCACTGAAAAGTATGGTGAAGTTTGTCCTGCTAACTGGCAACCAGGTGCTGAAACTATTAAACCAGAAGTTGACTCTTCTAAGGAATATTTCAACAAGGTTAACTAAATGAAGAAATATATATAGTAATGGTTTTAGAATTTATCAGATTTTATAATAGAAATGTATTTATTTAATGTTTGAAACAATCAGTTCGAGTGTATTTGAATCTCTCTGTTCTTTTTCTCTTCAATATATCTGTCGACTATCAAAGCTTTTGTCCAACCGTTAGTTTGAAGATCTTAGACAGTGGCTCTTTAATCTTTGATTAGTTAAATATCGGATTGGTGTTGAAATATGTAGATTGGCCAAACCATCGATGCAAGCGAAAATACGGTCAGTGTTAGTTGCAACAAAGATTTCAAAGCACGATGTTACATTTAGAATAATTAAACTATCTCAACTTAATTCCAACGTTTTCTCTTTTTTACTTTATTTCTTGAAAATCAATTGACTGTGAATATTTTAGATGATGCGTTTCGCTGTCCTTGTATATCTCTAACCAATCACTATTCTTTTTATCGTGGCTCATTTTAATCACTTAAATATATTGGCTTCGAAAAGAAATCGGAAAAAGTCTTCCGAGTTTTACCAATTTAAGTAGCAACAAAAAAATAAAAAAATTTCTGGTTCATGGAGCAATTCTCCCACAACCGCTACAACTAACTTTATCTCCACTACAACTACTAGTATTGCTTCGTTTACATAGAAAGGTAAGGAATGTCAATAGGAAGTAAAGCAGCATCTACAGTAGTGCTTTCAACGAAAAAAGCCGAGGTTTATTTTTATAAATTCCTCGTAACTCATCAAGTATTCTATAAATCAGAATACACTTATGCATTAGTTAATCTTAAACCGTTGGTACCTGGACATGTATTAGTCGTGCCTTTAAGAACCAGCTGTTTACGATTTGCAGACCTAACACCAGATGAATCCTTGGATTACATGCAAACTCTCCAATTAATTCATAAATTTATTCAAAAGACTTATGCTGCGGATGCTTTAAATATCGCAATTCAAGATGGACCGGAATCGGGCCAATCGGTACCACATCTCCACACTCATATTATACCACGATATGCTAGTGATGGGTATGGGGACAGTATATATGTTAAATTAGAAGAACATGATCTTGAAGTTGCATATAAGGAATTTGAAGAGAGGAAGCAAGCACACATTAATCTGAAGAGCATTAATTCTTTAAGTAAGAAGGATCTGGAGAGGAGTGAAAGAAATGACGAAATTATGACCAAGGAAGCTGATTGGTTGAAGGGGGAACTTGAACGATTCATAGAGGAAGTAGATTAGAGCATTTTTATAGAGTAAGTGATAGAGGTTGGTTTTCTATATATAATTAATTATTAGTTTATTTAAATTCAATGTAGATTAATTTGCGCTTGTTAAGGAGCGCATATTAATTTTTTTTCCCCCCATTTATCAACAAAGCGAACAAACACCAAGAGGGTTGAAGCACAGTACGGTTGGCGCCCATGGAAGCATTAGATGAAATACAATGGAAATCTCCCGAGTTCATTCAAGAACGTGGATTACATACTAACAATGTTTTGGAGTATTTCGCCCTTTCTCCCTTTTATGATCGAACATCGAATAACCAAGTATTAATGATGCAATTTCAATATCAACAAATACAAATCCCCATAGGAATGTCTTTCCACCAATATTTCCAATCAAGACTCTCAGAAATGACTGGTATTGAATTTGTGATTGCGTACACTAGAGAACCCGACTTTTGGATTGTACGAAAACAAAGAAGGTTAAGTCCTTCCCATACATTCACGTTACAAGATTATTATATTGTTGGAGCTAATGTGTATCAAGCTCCCAGAATATATGACGTACTTTCGTCCAGATTATTAGCTAGTGTATTATCCTTACGTAATTCCATTGATTTGTTGGGACAGATGACAAGTTATCATATTCTGGATGGTGGACATTCATATAATAATTCAATTCATAATGTCACTGCTCATACAATGATGTCCGCAACCTCAACTTTAAATCAATTAAATATTCAATCATCTAAATCTGCTTCTATGACAGTGGTAAATACAAATACCATGAATACAATGACTCCAATTCCTATGCCTACACCCGGAGGACCAATTACTGGCCCTCTAACTAGTGCAATGCCCCCTAGTGCTAGTAGTGTTTCTAACAATTTGGTAAATGTGAGTTCTCATGTTGAAGTTTCCAGTGGGGCCTATGACAGTTTGTTGAATACAGTTGTGCAATCGGTGGCGAGTGCCGAGAAGTTGCCGAGTTTACATGGTAATCCAAGCATTAATATTGAAATGGAGAGTGAAAATAAGCAAGTTTATCTTGATGATATTCCATTATATGGAAAGGGTAGTACAGTAGAGATGTTGGGTGTCAAGGTAAATCTTGTGGAAGAATGAGTTATATATTCATTTAAATATATATTTTTTATCATCATATAAACATAGTTTTTAATTCTTTGAAAAGATAAACCAAACTAAAGTTCATCTTTGTCAACTTGCTCTTTTTTAGCTTGATCGTCATTCTTTTCAGCTTCAGTAAGTTCAAGTTCACCAGACTTGACGATTTTGATTTCTTTGTTTGGACGGTCACCACGAGAAGTCTTGACTTTTTCAATATACTTAACAACATCGAATCCATCAATAACTTCGCCAAAGACAACATGGGCATTGTCCAACCATTTGGTCACTACTGTAGTAATGAAGAATTGACTTCCATTAGTATTTTTACCAGCATTGGCCATTGACAATCTATATGGCCTATCATGTTTTAATTGGAAATTTTCATCTTCAAATTTCCCTCCATAAATGGATTTCCCACCATATCCTTGACCAGTTTCATAATCACCACCTTGGATCATAAAATGAGGGATGACACGATGGAAAATAGATCCGGTATATCCAAACTTTGGATCAGTGGAAATAGCCAATTGTCTAAAGTTTTCAACTGTTTTAGGGACAACAGTACCAAATAATCCAATCGTAATTCTACCAATTGATTTTCCATCTTCTTCAATGTCAAAGTATACTTTATTGGTGATTGGTGGGTTTTCTGGAAGATCACCCCCAGCAGCAGATACGAATTGACCTAAAAAGAAATAAAAGATTGAAGCAAGTAATGCGAGTGCTGTCAATACCTTCATCATTGGGGCAAGATGAGGAATCCAATAAATCAGTGAAAGCAAAAAAAAAAAAAAGTTATTTTAAATGTGGAGGAGGCAATTTTTTGATGCCGTATTTCAATTGGGAGAAAAAAAAAAGAGAAAATGTCGTGGCATCTAAATGTCGCACTACAGTATTTTTGCATCCACTACTGTAACTCCACCCTTAAAGTGAAAACACCCAAAGCTAAGATTGAAACTCCACTTCCCCATTTCTCAGAAGGTTACTGCATGGTGTATTCTATCGATGGTAATGCTCGTATGGTTAAATCATGATCTATACCTGACCCACTACCTATTGAGTTGAGAGTCCCTTTTATATCATTAACACTAAAAATCTTTTTATATTCAAAAAACATATTTATATAAAAATGAAAAACGCATTAGGTTACCGAAAATGAAAAGTAGAAACAAAAATAATAAACTACCTTGTTAGGGTAGATTTGCTTTGATAGAGCAACTAGAAGAACTTTAATCAAAGAAAAGCCCCAACAAAAGATTATCTTTGATAATCCTAGAGCAAAAAGGAAATAATCCCCGCCAACACCATGGCTAAGTTAATCAGCACTGATGATGCAGATCCAGTAAGAGCTTCTTCCGCATTTAAATCAAATGCATCCGCTTCATCCACTAAACTAGTATCTTGCTCTGGGTCTTGCGCGTCGCCATCAACCAAATCTGAACCATCCGTACCGATTTCGCCTGAACCATCTTGTTCACCTTCAACAGAACTGTCGATTCCCAAACCACTATCACTACCTTCAGGATAACCATCACCCACGGATCCAATGCCTCCAACAGCTACGTTGTCTTCAACAGAATCATCAGTTTCAACAAAGTTATCTTCAGGCAAACCAACTGTACCAGAATCTATAGCAAGATCTGCTACTGACCCAGAAATTCCAACAATAGATCCAGCTTCAACATCCGAATCACTAGATTCGCCGGATTCATCTTCAACATAAGAAATACCAGCAATGGCATTATAATCTTCGTCCTCGAGTGAATCTTCAGTACCTGCATCACCATTTTCTTGCTCGACAGGATTCACATTATCAACAACCAAATTCTCAAAACTGTCTTCTTGATCTGTAGCAGCACCCTCTTCAACAACATTAACATTTAGATCATTTTGATCTCTTGAATCGTCGATGGTCGAACTAGAATCAGTATTTTCTTGTTGAATAGAGTCATCAACTTGTTCTGCTAACTCCACCCCAACGTCAACTTGTTCTGACTCAGATGGACTAGCTTGGACTGAACCCGAGGAAACATCTTCCCAATACTTTGGAGCAGCGATGGTCGTATATACCGTTGTTGAGGTCTCAACTAAAGTGATAATTGATTCACCAGTAGATGTTTCCTTTAAAATGCCATTTACACTTGTTGCCGGGTATCCTAGGTCAACTGTTGCAGCCGCTTCTGTCGATGATATGGCTACAGATTCAGTTGGATATACTTGAATTTGAGATTCTTCGTTAATGAGCGTTTCAACCTGAGATTCCTGTTCAGTGATTTCAGCCTGAGGTTCCTCTTCAGTAGTTTCATCCATGGGTTCAGCTTTAGAAATTGTTTCTATGTGAGCTTCAGCGGCTACAGTATTGGGGAGAGTATAATCTACTACGGGCAGTTCATCGGTTCCTTGAATAGGTTCATTAGAAATTGAAGCATTTAAATCATCGTTGGGCACTGGAATTGTATCATGAATTTCAACCACTTCTTCAACATCTGGCAGTGGAGTAGGATCTGAAAGGTCCAATTCAATGGTAGTTTCACTTGCTAAATATTCAATAATGGTTGCCCAATTGGCACCTTGATCCCATAAAGTTAGTGTTGATTCGATATCACTTTCCCAAATTGATGCGATAGTTGTTCTTGCTGCGGGTTCATATACCAAAACCGTGACCGTGGCAGTTCTTATAGTGGTTGTAGATTCGGTAGCTGCTAACCAATATGTTGTACTGGAGATAGTTGGGGTTGGGACAAATTCAATAATACTTGCAGTTCTAGCGCCTTGATCCCATAATGTCAGGGTTGATAATGACTCTCCGTCCCAATTTGAAATTAGACTAGTTCTGGAAGCAGGTTCATAAAGAATTATTGTGACCGTTTCCCCGCGTATTGTTGTAGTGGAATCAGTGGTTTCTAGCCAGTAAGAAGTAGCCGTTGCAGTCGGAGTTGGAACAAACTCGATGATAGTTGCTGTTGCTTGACCTCCATCCCAATGTGTCTGTGTCTCACCTGAATCCTCATCCCAAGTAGAGGTAACGGTTGTTCTTGGAGCTGGTACTTGAACAAGAATGGTAATTGCCAGTGGATCATCCATCAAAGTAACAACTTCGGTTCTTGTTATATCAACTCTGGTTGTGGTGGAGATAAGAATCTCTTGTCCGGAGTCTGCACCTGAGACATCACTATTTTCATACATACCGTAACTATTGATTCTACCATATTGTTTTTCAGTCTCCCCAACACATTGGAAAAGAGCCAGGAATTCCACTGATAAAGATGTAGTTTCGGAAATACTAACAAGAGCGTCTTGAAATACTAGCGTACCAGCTTCGATATTTTCATACTGGATCATGAAACTCTGTGTATCACACTGGTAAGTTGAAAAAGGGTGGGAGCTTTGATCTTGGGGGTAAAGCCAAGGATTAACTTTGCTAGTCAAACCTGCGTGTACCGATTCACAATCAATTTGAAAGTTAGGTCTAATTTCCATATAAGCAAAATCATAACCAGTAAGGCAGATTGGTATCGAATGATAAAGTTGAATCATATTTAGTGAGGGAATTATCCTGATGGAACTAAAATCTACGCTTGTTGTTCTATAATCTTGTTCAAAAACAACTTCTTTCTGAATTATATTAAGCCCATCATCAAATTCAAGTGTCACGACCTCGCTATCAAAAAAGTTGGCACAGGTTATATCATTAGCTAACCCTGATCCTCCGGCACTATAAGATACAGGAATTGTCACGGTACCATAGATGATTCTTTCTGCTTGATTTGCTTCATCATCTTCTAATAATTGGGAGATAACAAGACATTTTAACTGTGAATAATATGTAGTTAGTTCACCTGGGTGAAATGTACACAGGGCATATGATGTACCGCTCGCCATTAAATCGAACGTTTGGGATTCACTTGTGAAAGTGAATACACAAGGCATGGTCAAGGAGAAGGTGTCTCCTATTTGAGCTTCAGAACTGGATAATTCCCAGTTCAAAGTTACTTCCCAACTTGGATAACGAGGAGCAGCAAATGTATATGCTTCTGACCCGGGGTTCCATTCCATGGATTCAATAGACAGAAAAACGCCGTAGATTTCTTTACAATCGACGATAGTAGCTAAAAATATGAATACTAGTGGTGAAATAATCATTTTGTAATGTTATTGTTGATTATTTAGAATAAAATTCAAAACGTGTGAAAACGGATGTTTGGCCTCCTTTATATCCAAAACAAATCTTTCTTGTGGTTGTAGTTCTCCAATTTGAATTGAAACAGGGTGAATGTAAATGAATTTTTTAAAAATTTGAAAATACGGTAAATTAAAAAGAAATACATTACAGTTTCAAATTTTATCATCGAAAAGGATTGGCATTAAGTATTTTTCTTCTACATTATCGGTTGATTCGATGTTTACTTCAGATATTGAGGCGGTATTCTTGAAATATATGGTTTGAATTTTTCTTGAACGGAATGTTGCATTTCATAATCTTAATTATTCCTCAAGAAATTGAAATATATTGAGGTTTCTTGGTTCAAATTAACCACCAAGTAAAGTATTGGAAATTATTGGGTGCTCCATCCTTTAAAGGCACTGATGATTTTTTGATAAACACAGAATTGCAATCAATAACATTTATTTATTTCATTTGAAATGTATAGCTATATGAAGTGCAAAAGGACTTCCAATTGGTTTAGGGCGATTAAATGTTTCATAAGTATTACTTAGTATCCTTAGGATAATTTCCTTTTTTTTTGCAGCCATTGTCGCAACCCAATTAGGAAATTATTTTAGATGTAATTTTGAACGCGTTATTTTAAAAGATTTCGTTCCAACCAAGAAAAATATTAGTCTTAAGAACCAGGGAGATTCTTCAAAAGTTTATTTTGATAATGGAAATTGTATCCATTGTAATTCGGAATTTCCGATTAACTTGTCTTTTAGCATTCAAGTTCAGTCTTGGCCAAGTGATATATACCATTTTGACTATCGAAAGAAACAGATTTTGGATGTGACTTCTAAGTTGCGTCTAGAGTCACCTTTAATAGGGCTGAAAATATCTGTTTTAAAGATTGTCCCCATTAACCGTTTGTGACAATGTTTCTATTCCTTGAGACGGGAGATTGATGGTATCTAGCAGTAGAATAAAATATTTGTTATCCAAGTCCAGGAGAGTGTCCCGATTTTAACCTATCAATCACTTATTTCAAATTCATGTCACGTTTCAGTTTATTTTTAAAGTTTGTTTGCAACTACAAATCTACAAGATCTGATATAAACTTTTGCTCGAGGGTGGTGCATCAAGAGTAAATTGGCGGCTTTCTATATGAAATTTTAAAAACTCATAAGCGGCTGTTCAAATTTTATCAAGACTAAAATTTAGATTTTATTCAATACAAAATACTAGTAATACTAATAAACAAAAATACAGAAATTTTTACATTCAAGCAATTAAAGTAGCAACCCCACGCATATAGCAACTAAACTGATAAGCATGTTACCTCTAACATCAGAAGGTGCAGATCCATCATAAATCAAGGTAGTATTTGACGCCTGCGTAGCTCCATGATCAGGACCAGAACTACCAATCGTAACAGATGAACTTGTCGTTAAATCTGTAGCATTGGCTGATTCTTCAGTTGCACTAGCTATCGCAGTTGTCATTATTTCGTGAATTATCTTGGAATCTCTATCATGATTATTTCGAAGATCATTGCTTTCCCCTCTCCTATCAGATTTGGTAGTCATATTAGCTTCTTCAGACTTTTGCGTGTTAGAATGTTCTTTGATACTGGAAGTACGGGAATCTCCAGTACTCTCTATGGTCACAGTTTCTAACGTAGATCTAACCTTATGAATGGTGTCAATGGTATAAGTTGTAACAATGGGAGGAAATTCCATTTCAGTACTTGATATACATGGTTGGCTTCTAGATGGGACAGTATTACAAGTTTGACAGGTTGATGATCCTTGAGTTGCGGCCAGTTCAATAAAAGTCGCCCAACCAGTATTATTCTCGGAAAACACGGCTTCGGTACCAACTACGGGAGAGGAGGTTATTCTCGGGATAACATCTGCGGAAGTATTCCAAGTGGTGCCATTTGTCCCAGTTGAGGCTTCGCTATTACTCGAGGTACTAGGGCGACTGTGGGTGGAAATGATAGGTTGTGATGTGATATATTCACTGGCACCAGCTTCAGGAACATATCTTGAATTTGCTATCGTTGCTGTTGTCTTGGAGGCATCAGTAAAAGAATTAGCATTATCGGAAATTATCGGTCTGCTGGGATAACTAGACCATGGGTATAAAGTGCACTTCGAAATATATGCGGACTTTGACTCCGTGGCTGCATTATCTTCAGTACTTAGCACGGCTACAGTTTTAGTATCTCCATCTTCATCGATGAATGTGGTGGTATAAAAAACTTCTCCCAGCACACTAGTGGTTGTGTACCATTCACCATCTTCTTCAGTACCAATAATAACAATACCGGTTTTGGTATCTCCATCTTCATCAGTGAATGTGGTTGTGTAAGAAACTTCTCCCAATATACTGGTGGTCGTGTACCATTCATGATCTTCTTCAGTGCTAACAATTACAACTCCAGTCTTGCTATCACCATCTTCATCAGTGAATGTGGTTGTGTAACTAGTTTGATCCAATGTTCTAGTGGTAGTATACCGCTCACCATCTTCCTCAGTACCAATAATCACAATACAAGTTTTGGCGTCACCATCTTCTTCAGTGAATGTGGTTGTGTAAGAAACTTCTCCCAATACACTGGTGGTAGTAAACCATTCACCAT
>JAKTZT010000013.1:0-71056 GCA_030578955.1 Hemisphaericaspora insectamans | reverse complement strand
TCTTCCTCTACGTAGGGGCTAAGCCCTCATATCCTCTACCTATAAAAAACCCGAATCCTAATTAAATTTGAAATCCCCCGCGCAAAAATAAACGAAAAGGTTACCCGGGCTCCAGTCTTAGTCAAATTCCACTATTTATCAGGTTTCCCCCCATATCTTTGGTAGGATTACAGTTTTCAGCCCTATCAAGAAATATCCTCTTCTTCAGTCCTGTCGCCACACTTTCATGCTGTCACAACCCCCATATTGTGTTTTTGGGTTCTCTAATTTTGGTATTGCTAATGATATAAATTTTGGAAAATGTCGCGTTACAACAGCTCTGGATAATTTTTCCGATGCACTACATTTTAATTTTTCCGGGACAAAAAAGTCTCGAATCATTTTTCCGGTGCAGATATGTCGCATTAGAAATCAAATTTTCCAAAGAATTTTTCCTTTGAAAAAAAAATCAACACCATTTACATTCAGCGTTACGTATAGAGAAAGTAGGTTCACCACCCCAAGGCACATTAATCAATCTCCTGACAATAGTAGCTATTCTGCTAAATCCCCACTGCAATCAAAGTAACATTAAGCTATTGAATTCCCATCTATATTGGATTCATGGAATAAAAATTTCCAATCGATTTTACCATCACCCTTTGTTTTCAGAATAATCAACACTAAGTTCTAGCTGGAGTTTTTTCAAAACACCTTGTTCCTTCTAACTTGCAATATATCCTTTGTAAGTGAACAATTGCATGAATGTTGTTTAGTCCATTCCTAGATAAATTGATATTTATGCCAACCTTCCAATTGCTAAAAATTTTACCATCTTGAATCTTCCTTCTTCGTGACTATTTAATTAAGTTTGGCTAATTTCCTTCTGGGCACACTATTCTATATTGTGCATTGCATTCGTTGAAATGCATCAATTCTTCATTGCAATATTTCCAAAATTGATAACATTAATCATAAGCTTATAAACATAAACATAGTTTCTTTTGTGATATCTGGGGATGATTGACTTCCCAAATAATGATAATGTATATTAAATGGTAATCATTTTTTTAAAAAATGGAAAGTCAATCTAGAATGAATTAGAATGAATGAATCTTTGAAACTAATGCCTTGGATTAATTACGTACTATTATCAAATTATTAACAATCCTTGGATGAGCTTTCTTTTCCATATTAAGATATCTAGTAAATGATTTAATCGATCACTGAAACTTTGTTTAATTACGAGATGGAGTTGGATATCCTTTGTAATTGATGATGTCCATTCTGTTGAAGTCGAGTCTTCATCTTTGGTAATGTGGACTAAGAGATGCTCCAATATTGCAGGCATTGCGTTCATTATTTCAAGATCAGGTAAATGGTTTCTAAAATTTGAATATCAAGATTGGTTCATAGATCTGAAGTTATATTGTTCGGTCAAAGTGGATATTATCCAAAAATCATTAACGTATAAGGTTTTCCTGAGTTCGTTCATGTTCAAGATTTTTTAAACAACTTTTGGGAGAAACCATAATAGGGTGTTAATTAATTAGATTTGTTGTTTTACACACTAGTTTTAAATACAACCCTTTAAGAGTGTTTGTTCCAGATTAATCTCACGTAATAAAGGAGTTAGGAAAGATTGAAGAATCAAGTGCTGTGAGCTTTGGTTGTTGAAGTTTTTGAAATCAGAAGATACAGATTCATTGATTTTTGTTTTCACCTTCAAGCAACATTTCAGAGAATTGATCTTTACGATTATATATTAAGTTGTTATAGCAGCTGAATATATATTTGGGATAGTTGAATTGCGTAGATCGTTCATGTGTGCAATATCATGACAATTGCAAAGACGATTGAATAATTTCTTTTTGGTTGTTTTTGCAACTATAAACCGAGATCCATAAGTTGTTGTGAATTATGGAATAACATAGTATTAAAACCAAAATGAGCTCCTTCACATTTAATACTGATTTTATCTGAATTGTTTCGTTGGGGATTCTTATATCATGGTCACTTCAAGTTCCACATTACACCTAATGGTGCTTTAAAAATATTGAATCAATAAAGGAAAAAAATGTAAGTGAGTGTTATTTCTCGATCAAAATGGTTGGAAGTCCAAATAAGGATTATGTATTAAGGACCAATTCACAAATTAGCAGTTCTTCCACGATCAGTAAATCAAAGATCCTTGTTTATCTTCTTTCTGTTTCTCGTGTCACAATAAATCTTGGAATTCAATTGGGAATCCATAAATTTATGCTAGGAGAAGCCGAAACAAAAATTTAACCAAGCGTCTATTGCTTATCGTTTAAGAACCCCTAAGTTGTGATAATCCTTAATTATTTTTTTCATGTGATTCATTATCTTTGCATTAAGTCTTTGTTGGAATCTGCCGATCAGTGAAAATTCAAATAACAACTGAAAACAATCCCTCCCTGAACTTCACCTTCATAGTTATGAAATTGGTTTAAGAAAGTTTAATGACCATGGTCAGGATAATGTCGAGTGTTGGTATCAATTGATAGTGAAACATTTCCTTGATCAATTCTCCAAACAGATCAAACATTTTGTTTGCTGATTTCATTCCATCACTTCTTTACACCGCTCGTCTTTATGTTGCTTATACCTTTATCAATGCTCAAACTGGTGTTACTAGGTATCCATACGGAATTGGTGGCTCTAAAGATCCACAATCGTTTTAAGAGTTGGTATTTGTGCTTTAGCCCTTTTGTTGTTATTGGTATGGGTGTCTTGGGTGCTTGAGCAGCCATGGCATGTTGTACAGGACCAATGTTAGGTATGTGGTGTAAGAAGACTGGTGGTGTTATTGCTGGTGTTGGTTTTGCTGTCGTCATTCATATCCTTTTCTTTAATTAAAACAAAGAAGTAAAGGATTGAAAAATTGTTTGGAAAAATCCAAGTTTCATTCTTCAATTTTTTTTTGTTGTTGTTCTCTTCCCCGAACACTCACACGCCCCCCTCTTCAATCTCTCTTTGTCCAAGAAAAAATGAAAATCTTTTAACAATGGGCAATTTTTCCAACTGAACTAATAACTACTCCTTAAATTCCCATGCCAAGTGTCACCCACTAAATTGAAAACAGGGTATAACATCTAGAGAAAATGACAATCTTTGTTTTGGGTCAAACACTGTTAAATATCCATAAGAAAAGTTTAACAACGTGGGTGTCCATTTGCAAAAAAGCTTAACTTTAAACCACTCTACTTTATCATCATCGTTTCAGTTATCAATCCAAACTTATCTGTTTATTTTTTGTTGATCCTTTATAACATACACTAATGGCTAAAATCTTTACACAAAGGTATGTGGTGTTTATCCTAGTGATTCTATTAGTGATCCTGGTTTACCCACTAAAGAAATTAAATGAATTCAACAGTTCTTTAACCCCTGAGGAACCAACAACTATTTACCATAATGCTATGTACCTTGAGAATCCCGTATCCGAGTTTTGCACAGATCCTAGATTAATCCTACCTCCTAAATATGTGAGAATGCAAGAGAAAGTGAATGCTACTTTTGTGGTTCTTAGCAGAAATGAAGAAGTCTATAACCTTCTCACTTCAATTCGATTTGTTGAAGACCGTTTCAATAGAAATTACAATTACGATTGGGTTTTCTTTAATGATGTTCCATTCACAGAAGAATTCAAAAATTTGACAACTGCAGCTGTATCAGGAAAGGCTTATTACGAAGTTATCCCTCATGAACATTGGTCAATTCCTGATTTTATTGATGCGGAAAAGGCAGCTGAAACAAGAGTGAAAATGGCAAATGTAAAGTATGGTTCACTTGAATCTTATAGACATATGTGTAGGTTCTTTAGTGGATTCTTTTGGAGAAACCCCAGGTTGGACAATTATGATTGGTATTGGAGAGTGGAACCAGATATTGAAATTTATTGTGATATCAATTATGATGTGTTCAAGTTTATGCAAGATAATAATAAAATGTATGGATTCAATATTGCAATCAATGAGATTCTGAAAACAATCCCAACTTTATGGCAAACAGTCAAGGAATTTATAACAGACAATCCCCAATATGTTTCTGAAGATAATTTAATGGCTTTCTTAAGTAATAATAATGGTGAGACTTATAATCTTTGTCATTTCTGGGGGAATTTTGCAGTTGGATCACTTCACTTTTGGAGGTCAGAAGCTTATCGAAAATTTTTTGATTACTTGGACCACAAGGGAGGATTCTTTTATGAAAGATGGGGAGATGCACCTGTCCATTCTATGGCTGCTAGTTTGTTCCTTGATAGAGATCAAATTCACTATTTTGAAGATATTGGATATAAACATACAGCTTACCACAAATGTCCCCTTGAATTAGAGTATAGAGTTTGTCATAAATGTGCTTGTAACCCAATTAAGGATAGTACTTATACTCGGGGGTGCCAGCTAAAGTACTTTGAAGCTCAAGGAATCGAAATACCACCAGCTGGTATCGCATTTCAAGAGCGGAAAGCCAAAGAAAAGGAAGCGAAAAAAGCCAAAGAACAATTGGAGAAACAGAAAGCAAAAGAGGAAGATCAAGCAAGAAAACAAAAGGCAAAGGAGGAAGCAATGAAAGCAAAGGAGGAAGAACAGGCAAGAAAACAAAAGGCAACGGAGGAAGCAATGAAAGCAAAGCAGATGCAGGAATTAGCTCGAGAAAAGGAATTAGTGGGTGGAAAGCTTGAAAAGAGATAGCAGAGGTAATAACGAAGACTCGTCCAAGCAATTGATCCAGAAATCCAAAATCAGTGTTGAACCCAAATTATTAAGTAAACTATTTATATTATTAGATTATAATTATGTATTAATTTAAAACAATTGATTGTAACTGTGGGATTCTGTTATTGGTCCCAGGAACGTAGCTGACTTCTCTGTCATCCTTGAAAACCTGTGTGGTCCTAAACAATTGGCTGAATTATTTGACACCAGCAATAACTAGATACATATTGTAAAGGATTAAAAGCTTTCCATTTACCATGACGCTTTTAAATAATCCGCAACTCTCCATAACCATAAGGGAATTGATATTGTTAAATGCCAATTCACAAGTTTGCAATTATATTCAAAAGTGAAATTTAATTCGTGTTTCCTTCATACAAGATGAAACCAACTAAACAAAAGGATCATTGTGTATGGCTCATGGATCTCCAAGTGGATCCTTGTTCTTATTCTTGTTCTTGTTGTCAATTTTCTCTCTTTTGGTTCATTGGCTTATCTTGCTGATTCCTCTTTCTTGAAACTGTTCCAATTGGAATCTTGATTAACTTCTACAAGATCATTGCATCAATATTTGGCACTAGACCAAGGGGTGGTATAACAAAAACATTTTATATTCCAATATTCATACACATTAGTATATTATTTTTTGGTATTTCTTCAATTATCTATGGATCATCCTTCGTTGGTAACAAAATATTCTTCCACCAATCGATCAATTCTGAATTTGTTTAGGTACCATTTTCAATAATATTCAATTTTGCCCAGAGAATGATATAATGTCAGCAAATAGTAAGTATCTATATTCTTACCAGATGCGGGGGATCTGTTTAAGTTGTATTATAAACAGTAACGAGAGAAATTTTTTTAATGGAAAAACTTGAAAAAATGTTGAGTGTTATTTTTGTTTCCTTCCAATGTGGTGAAAATTTTTCCCAGTGAAAATTAAAAGTTTTTTTTTCAACTCAACGAAACATCCGCTTGGAAAGCAATCCTGATTCCTTTATACTACAGTTAAATATTATAGAGTACACTATCCATCTGCAACCTCGATCGCAGGTGCCATTCATATGCGGTGTTGAATTGCAATAAGCAAACTCGTTTTCACCAAAATTCATAGCTTTCGAATCGAGTTCTCTATTAATCATTCATATAGATTTCATCACCCTCCGTCTGTGCACACTTAAGACCCTGGAAACCATCAAATCATGTTCTAATGCACAATGTTATTGTTCAGTCATCGCAATAAAAGTTCGCTCCATTCAACTTTTCATCTCACGACCAAAAAAAAATCATTACAAACTAATTTGTGTATCCAAAATCTTTGGTACTATTAAATACAATCCAAATGTTTAGATTTCTGTTTTTGCTATCTTAGAGATCAGTATCATCAATTGAATCGTTAACCACACCAAAGAATAAATATCACTATGTTGAATCCAATCTTTTATTACCAGAATGTTTATATAATGTCCAGAAAAAAGTGGCATGACAGCCAACTTCCATACCAAATCTCATTTGCTTCAAGTACCTGAATATAAACGGGATTTCATTGATAACAAACACACCCTCAACGAAGCAACAGTTCCCAATTCACTCGTGAATGCATTCAAGGTATTTTGTTAATAATTGTAATGTTCCCATGTTGTCATAGAATTTATTCAAGATTTAATTTTTCTTAAATCCAATCACAGGGGTACTTATGAACGTATTCGAGCCTTGGTTATTCATGAGAGAAATTGTGCTAAATGTTATTTAGTTTGTGGGAAGATGGCACCATATTTTGATTAACAAGGAGATCTTTGGAAAGAAGTCATTTATATCCATTAATAGCTCAAAGAATTAGTTTGAATGAGATTGATTATCCTAGTTTTATTTGTCTAGTGCCCCGATACCCAAAACCACCAGTAAAGAAGTGTCGAATTTGCTAAATATGGTATTTGAATGATTCCCCATTATTCATCGAACACTTTGATAAATAAGTACTAGCGACTTCAACTTCAACAACTTTAACCGCTGCAAGATCTTCCACAACTTCGCCAATTGCAAGAACCTTCTCCATTTCCGTCCCAATCTTCTCATTAAACGACCGTACAGTATAGGAATCCAATTTCATAAGTATCCAAATGTTTGTTGGGCACTTACCAGGTTGTATTTGTATATTGAAAGGTTGCTTAATAAAGTAAGGGAAGATACTGATTTTTAGTTCCACTGGTTTCTGCTGTAGAGTTGAAATCTAGATGTTTTGATGAAAGCATTTATAACCACTGAGTGGATTAATAGGAGTTGGATATAGAAACTTAAAGAATCGGAATCAAATTAATACATGGTAATCATTGAAAAATGCTCAAGTTGTTTCAGTTTGTAAGTTTCTTGTTGATTCATTATTCAAGCCGGTTGTTCTTTCTTGAAAGAGAGTCAATAGAAGCTTCGATCACTTTTTATCTTGGTCTCACTAACTTGAATGATTAACAAATTTCTCTTCTGTTGTGATAATCACAATATACTCAATAAATGTAAAGATAATTCTTCTGTAATATACAAACATCTCTTGTGGTTGTGAAATTGTTGAAGTATTTGTTACGATAGGAATATCTAGACCACCATCCAAGGTCAATTGGAGTTTTTGCAATTCCGAGTGTTGTGAGAGTTGATCGGTGAATCTGGTTATTAAACTAAACTTGAAAACAATCTAGTCAGTCTTCCTCACTGGCTTCTTGTCTGGAGGTGGGTGTAGCCTAGTAATGACTCTAGGTGGTTCAAAAACCTTTTGTAGGCTTACTATGTAATTGGGTATTACACAGTCATGTGTGAGACTCCCTTCGTTGTGAGGTATACTCACTAAAAACCATCTGTTCCTTGTTTGTACTTGTTGGTGATGATGATGATGACCCGGTGTGGGATGTGTTCATATATTGTAGTTAAGGATACTAAAGGAGAGTGTGTGTAGCCTGCTTTGAGCCGAGCACGTCATTCACGTGAAATTCACGTTCCAATCACGTGGCTGTTTTATGCGGCTTGCTGATGATGATATGTTTCAATTGGGATTAACACACGCAAAATTGTTATGATTTATCATCTTATCACTAAATAATGGTCGTGGGCCTCAGAGAGTCATATGATATAATTGGTTGGTCAAGTTTTAAAGGATTTTGGAATTTTTTTGGTACTTTCAATGTTTTCAAATAATTGCAGAAAATTCAACCAAAATGTACTCTCACAGCTTCATAATCATTCAACATGACAAAGAGGGTTAAATGTATTAAACCAATTGATAGTAGAACTAATAAAAAACATTGATTTAACAAGTATTAGAAGAAGAATATCTGTTTTGCCTGGTTAAAAATAACCTAGAGGTAAATTCAGGGGGTATTTTTTGAAAACCTTATTTTATATTTTATCCTTTTAATCTAATAATAAAGCTGCGGTATATTTTTTTGGGCCACAGACACAAAATGATCATTTCTCCACACAATTTAAATTCAACAATTAGAAAAGAACAAAGAACAAAGAGCACATCGAATTAAGGAGGGAGGGGTGTATGACAATTCAGGGGGTTGTATAATAATTTAGGGGGTTGAAATAACTCACATTCTTTTATTGCAATATTTCTATGAGAAAGAAACATTATTTAGCAATAGGAATACTTTTCATCAAAGCAACAATCAAAACAAAAGATGTTTTCAACCAGATAAAGAGTTGATATAAGCTAGAAACTATTGAAATATTTTAGCAACAAGTCGACTATCGTAAGTAGATTGTTATTTTTTTTTAAAAAAAAAGAAAATGGGGGTTAGATTTTGGTTGCATAAGATTTAAATTGGAAAAGACTCCATGGGAACATCAACACATTAGAGAGTACAAGCCAAAGGAAAGAAAACATAGTTTGAGAAACCCTAATGAACCAACAATTGGGTCTTGGACTGAATATAGTGGTATTCTGACTAATTGACTTGAGGTGTAGTGGATAGATTCAATGAGTGTGAGTTTTTGTATTTTATTTTAGCCTGTAATTCTTTCACGATGGCTCAGGTGATGCTTTTTTGTTCCTCCTGTTAGTTACAAATCGATTCACGGAAGAGCCAACTTCTCAAGAGAGGTTGTGAGACGAGCTTTATTTCTGATTGGCTTTGTCATCTAGTTCACTTGTGTCCATTCCCTCATGGTTAACATTTTCCCTTGCTTAATTGGATTTTCTCTAAGTTCTGTACTTCTCTCTATGCGGCTATTATTTAATGTGTTCATGTTCCCATGATGTCCTCTCTCGACATCGATAGTTGAATAGTTGGTCCAATTTGTGCTTGAATAAGTAGTTGGACTGCAATGACAACAGGTCACTTGTTGAAATGAGGTCCTTTGATTAACAACTGCTTACACAGTCTAACATTAGAAAATTAAATATATTATGCAAGCTCCCATGTCAGTGGATCAAATAAGAAGCCCAACAAACAAGTGAAACAGTTTTCCCTTTTTTTTAATGGAAATCAAAGTGCGACAAATGAATGGTGACTGTAAAATATTAAAGTCGACTTTATATCAGTCAAATAATAGTGAGTTACTATCAAATTTCAGTAAATAAGCTAATGGGGATTAAGAATCAGTCTACGTTCTTCGTTTGTTTGATATACTTTAAAATTGATGAAGTGACTAACACTTTTACTGAAAATCTTGCGACAAAACTCGCGACAAATCAAATCTCGTTGTAAAAATTTGCGATTTTTTTCTTTTTGGAAAATAAAACTAAACTTTTACCAGAAGAAAAATATCTCATAAGGCGACATGCAACATGAAAAATATGTCAATTTCATTAAATAATTCTCTAATTAACAGCCACCCCATAATTGAAAAATACACTACAGATTCAATCATTACTGATCTAAGTCAATCGACATTTTAATCATAATTCTGATCTTTACAAAATTTGTAATTGGAAGGTAATGAATTGTTTATAAGGTTAAAATTCAACGTCGTTTAACAAAATGCTATCTACTATATAAATTTATCAAATTACTTTAATGGTTTAATATTCCATATAAGTTCGGATGTTTTATCTGTAATCTTGGAGGTTGAATGTTGTTTACTAAATAATGCAAGTTGTGCCACAAACACAGGTCCCAACATTCCTTTGAAATAATTAATAATTGCAGTAGCACTTCCTGGATAAAATAAATTGGTAACTCGAAAGGTATGAGAACACCCTTCAACCGGTTTAACACCTTTTAGTCTTTGGTCCATCCATGCAAATGCAGCTGGTGCTCCATGAGCAGTTTCAAGAAAATGACCACTACTAAGACTCTCAGCAAACTCCAAGGATTTTATATTATTCTCACACCAACCTTTATATAGTGACCTTGGGTCACTAATTGGAACAATCATATCCAAAACACCATGATATAAAAATATAGGCATTTCTGGGATATAAGTATCGACATGATTTATTATAGAATTTTCATAAAACATTTTCCCAAAGATTCCTTCATTTAATAACATGTGTCCACCTTTAAACATAGCCCTACTTCCTCTTAAAAACTTTCTTCCAAGATTATACATAATTGATGTCAGTAAACATAATTTCTCTCCATTGTCTAATACATATTTCTTTGAAGGATCCACTTCCTTAAATAATTGCTCCTTAAATTCTGGATTTTCATGTGCGATACCCATCAATAATGGTGGGATTAATCCAGATCTTAATGATCCATCGTTAGCATATGCAAGGTTTGTGAAATTTGTAGGAAGTCCACCCAAAGCAGCCCCAACAATAGCTTCAGACAAATCAGGTGCATATGAAGGCTGTAATGCGGCAGCCCAAGAAGTTGCCAAAGATCCACCAGAAAATCCCCACAATACTACTTTAGCATCATTGTCAATTTTAGTGGTATTACCTGATTTCAATGTTGCTCTAACCGAATCAAGAATGGCATGAGCTGATTGTTTACCTACTCCGAATGCTGATTGGGGACCATTATAATCTGGACTTATGACATAATACCCTCTTTGTAAGGCCATGGACACCAATGGTAATTCAATTTGATTGAAGACGGTAGGCATTGTACCAAAAAGAATGGAATATGATGCGGCACAATCAATATTAGATGAATCTTGATAGAATTGGTATGATAACACCTTTTTAGGATCAGCATGGAAAGGTTCGATAATAGTTGTGACAATTGCATTGGGATTACCGTGAGAATCTTCAGACCTTACCAACACTTGCCAAATCTTTTCCACAGGTATTGGAAGAAATGAACCTAATAATTTACCAGGAGCTAAACGAATATCTAGGATATCTCCTGGCTGTGAATATTCTAACCCTGGAGGTTGAATGTAGAAGTCGTCATTTGATGGTAGTTGTATTGATGTGAACCACGAAGCTATGATTGTGAATAATCTAGCTAATCCCAAAATTAGTAAGCTATACATTATTGATATAAGTATGAGTTAAGTTGTTGATAAATGTAAATATTTAAAATCATTGAAAGATCTGGTCAAGAAAACCCGTTTAAATATAAGTGAAATTAAAAAAATTGTGTTCACATGAGAAATCAAGCATTTTTAAATTGAATCAATTAATCATCATGAAGTAATTTCTAAAGAGTAACAAAAAAAAGGCAAAGTAAACATATACAATATAAACTTTTTCGAAACGGAATGGTGGTCAGACTTTGCGATTAAAAGGGTGTGACATAATATGTTGGCGTTGTAATCGTAACGATTGACTCACCAAACTTGGGAACGCATATTTACGAAGAACTATCCATTGTTGGCTTTGTAAGCGAAACTCCGCTAAAAAATAAAATTTCTTTTTGCAGAAAAAATAAAAATCACGCCAGAATTACGGAGAAACAAAAACTTTATTATTAAAGATCTTTTTTTTTCTCATCTCCATTATCTCCGCGATGTAATTAAGCTTATATAAATTTATATTTTGTTTTCGACATGTATTTACTATATCAACTACATATTGGTACACATGAGGAGATAATAAATTGCCGTTTTATTTTCGAGGAAAACCGCTGTTAGCTAAACTAGAAACGGATGTATAAGGAAAAAAACCTTGCCAACCGAAAGAAACAACATAATATGAAAATATAATGAAATAAAAATGAAAAATTTGTTATAGGCAGTAGTAGTTGGAGAGAAACTAGTAAGGGTAAATGGCGGTGCTGGTGGCGGATAGATACGGAAGCCTAGAGTAACAACGATTGTAAAATTAGAATAGGAAGTCAACTCCTAGGAAGTTTATTCTATCTTTGCCCCACTGATTACCTTTATGCAAAAAAAAAACCCAAGAGCCGCGGGAAAGACAAAGCGGAGTTAGAGAAATTAAACCCTTTGGCCGCCATTAAGGTTTTATTATCTCCAACAATATGTCATGTCTCTAATATTTTTTTTTATTCATTTTTTTAAGGTCCCCATGTCTGAAACTGCCTCATGTAATATCCATAATGTAATTACTCTCCCCTTTTGAATGGGTTCATGTTTGAAGTAAATATGTTGATAAAAATGAAACTTAAACATCAAACATAATAGAAATTTACCTACTAAGGAGTATCTTCACGCAAAATTAAGTAATATTAATTACATCAAGTATAAACTAAAAAAGAAAAGATAAAACATAAACAAGTCATCATTAACAACAAACTCCCCGTCCCTTTACTACGTAATCAACAATGCCATTTTAAACATCGGTCGATTTTTCCAGTTCAACCACTTGTGTCTTATCGTCATCTCTGAAAGCATGTTCAGAAGGAATGAATGCTGGTGATTTCCACGCCTGAGCAATCTTCATATACATTTCATCAATTTGTTCTAAAGTTAACCCTTTAGTTTCATAGACAAATAAATAAACAAAAATGAATCCAATGACATTACAACCACCCCAAAGGAAGAAAACTTTAGAACCTAAATTGGCATTACCAGGACCAGAATCAACCATATAAGGAGTTGCATATCCAATAGCAAAGTTCCATAACCAATTGGAAGCAGTACAAAGGGCAACTGATTTTTGTCTAACATTAAGTGCAAAAGTTTCGGCAACAACTGCCCAACATAATGGACCCCAAGTAGAAGCAAAACCAGCAATGAAAATACATGTAAATGCAACCAAACATTGATTGGCAGCTTTAGAATCAGTTGCAACACCAACACTGGAAACAATTAATTGAGAAGTGGCCATAACTACAGAACCACATAATAATAATTTTCTTCTACCTAAAAGTTCAATCAATGCAATACCTGGGATAGTCATAAAAACATTAACAATATTGGTTGCAACTTGAATAAGAAAAGGATTTTCAATACCTGAGTTTTGGAAGAATTGGGTTCCATAGTAGAAAATGAAATTAATACCAGTTAATTGTTGTAAAGCTTGAATTGTAACACCCATAAATAATCTTTTATGTTGTCTATTAAGATTAACAAAAACTGTTCCCCATGAAGATCGACCATATTGAACTTCAAATGCGTAATTGGCTCTAATATCTTCAAATTCATCAAGTAAATCAGGATGAGTAATTGGTAACTTTCTTAATCTTCTTAAAGAATTCTTAGCATTCTCATGTTTTTCTCTTGAGATATAAAATCTAGGAGTTTCTGGAAGTATAATCATAAATCCACCCAAAATAAGTGCCCAAAGAAATTGTAAAGCAATTGGGATTCTATAAGAACCAGTATCATTAATTCCAGAAGAAGCTTGATTTACACAACTAGCAAAGAATATACCTAAAGTGATGGCCAATTGATAAGTAGAAACAATAGCACCTCTAATCCATTTGGGAGTGGTTTCAGCTATATAGATTGGAACAACGGCAGAAATCAAACCAACACCTGCCCCAGCAACAAATCTACCAGCTACTAAAAGTGGAATAGTAGTAGCTGCTGTTTGTAAAACAATCCCAAAATTAAAAATAACCAAGGTTGAAAGAATCAAGGTCCATCTACGACCAATCCTATCAGAAAATAATGGAGCTGATAATGAACCAAAAAACGTACCTGCAGATAATATTGAAACAATTAAAGAACTTTCACTTGATGTGAATGATTCACCATTAGCTGGGAAAAGATGTTTTGGATAATCCATTGCCAAGATACCAGAAATGGTACCAGTATCATATCCGAAAAGGAACCCACCAAAAGCAGCAGCTAATCCAACCAAGATACTTCTGGTGGTAGATCCGGCTTTCTTTTCACCAAAATTGATAAAACGTTGTAAGAATTCACTGTCTTCTAAACCCATAATGGAGTTGCAAAAAAAAAAAAAACTTTGAGTATACTAGGGGGATCTATAATAGCTAACTCAAACAAAATAGTGAGTACCATTGCCCCATATTTATACAAATAATCATATCGACTTTTGGTCAATAAAATAAAATCGAAAAAGTGGAGATTTCTTTTTTGAAACACCTTAACCATAGTTCAAAGTTGATAGTTGTTGCAAAAAGTTTGTTTAAGAAAAAAAAAAGTAAATGATGATCTTTGTACAAGTTTCTTGGCAAGTATAAAAAAAATCGAGATTTATAAGTTAAAAAAAAGAAAACTTCTTTTCAAATTATCCTCAAGATCCACTTCATTGTAATTGTATATTTGTTGCACGATTTCATGACTTAGTAGAAAACAACCAATCCATTGACAATTATTTGTAGGGGAAAATGAATGTGAAAGGGCAAATAAAAACCACACACTGACACACAAACACACACACAAAATTGAAGTATCTTGGAGATTGGTTCCAAATTAGGAAGGTTTCATATTTTACCAAAAAGTTCACTTTTATACGTGACTTTCAGTTTTTAGTTTGTTTAGTTAGATTAGGAACATAAACTTTCAAACGGCTCCATTCTACCTGGGTTCACTCTTTTCTTGCCCCCCACCTCCACCCCCTTCCAAATATCCAAAGTGTTTCTCAAAGTGACAATTCTTTATTTGTTTTCCATCAGTTGGATACCTTTTGGGTCTTTTTTTTTCTTTCTTCACACAGTTGTATACGGCTTTATTAATTTTTAAATCTTGGCAATGATGTCTAATCCGATTTCTTCTTGTCTTGATCTGAATTCCCGCTTTCTAAAAGATATTTGCAACTAAATTAAAAAATTAAGATCATCTGGTGATGATAGCTCATGAATCAACTGGTTCTTCTATTTCTAATACTTTTTTGGGTAGTTCGGATCAGAGCTCGATAAATAACAATACTGCTGGGGACTTTCACATCTTTGTTTTCTTTTCTTCTTATATCGGTACCGGTTACTCTTCCAGATCAATTCAATACCCCTCCTTTTTTTTTAAAAAAAAAATAAAAGTTATCTGTCAAAACTTGGGGGAACAAAAAAGCTTTAACATGTTACTTAGCCATTAACAGTAAAACTTAAAACCTTGTTACCCTCTGGTGGTTAATTTCACAGAATTTGTCTGCATTTTCTCATTGTTAATTAGCACAGTCATACAAATAAGATAGGGGATATGAATAAATAATTCTATCTATTTGGGATTCTTTTGGTTTGGTTCGATACCCCTCTAATCTAGATATGAATGAAAAAATGGTAGATTGGTTCCTCCTCCCATGAAAGCCAATTATGGAATTTGATATCTTTTTGGGGGAACTCAGTTGGGATGTGTTGAATAAGGTGTCAAACAAAATAAGAACTCAAGAAGTTACGTTTTCACAAAGTTACAGTGGTAACGTATTACCTAGTAGTACGGTTTCTCTATTATGGACCCGAAAAGTAAAAGATATTCAAGTAATAAGTTCGTCCATGGCAAAAGAGAGAAGATTTGTCAATAAAAAACAATTTGAACATCTTTACACGACTTTTATATTTTTCCGTCTCTTTGGCCTTTTTTTCAAACTCCACTCACAAAAGTTCCTTAACCGAACACAAATCAAGTTTTATATAACCAAACTAACACACTCAAAAAAAAGAAGAAATGGCAGTATTTGGATCTAAACCATTTAGAGGAAAAGCAGAACAAGCAGCTTATGATAAAACATTTGCCGGTCGATATCTGAAATTAATTCAAAAAAATCATTTTATATATTTTGGATTACCATTTATGTTGGCTGTAGTTGCTGGATCAATATATTTACAAAAATTTACATCTATTAAATGGGAAAGATATGATGAGAAATATAGACAAATGAATGAAGAAGAAATGTTGGATATGATTGAAAATAAACGAGTTATTGATAAACGAGATGATTATTATCGATTACAAGGATTACTTAAAGATCATGTTAAAGAAGTTAGTTCAAATACAGATTATGAGATTGTTAGAGTAAAGAGAAAGGAAGAAGATGAACCTGTTTGGTGAAGTGATGTGGAATTTTTTACCTGATATATCGTGTTAGGACAACTATTTGAGATATGTTTCTACCCGACCTAAGAGAATTGACTTTAAACTTGTCTTAATGAACACCCTCCCCCCTAATGAAATGAAACCCACTAGTTTACTTGTACATATATAAACATATAGTAAATAGTATATTAATTTATAACGAAGTTTTACTTATTTATCAAGTTCCCTCTCTCTTTAATTTCTCTCGCTTATCAACTACCTCAAAAAGAAAAAAAAAATAATTTAACAAAGCTCATCTCTTCGAGAACTTCTCTTCTCTCTTCCCTTGACAAATCTTACAAAGAAATAAACAAAAACAAACTATGGTCTCATTCTCTTGTGAAGTTTGTAATGATACAGTTATCAAAAAGAAATTAGATCAACATTCACAAAGATGTTATGGTGCTTATTTCACTTGTATAGATTGTTCAACTACATTTGAAGGTACTTCTTATAAGGGTCATACTACATGTATTTCAGAAGCTGAAAAGTATGAAAAGGCTTTATATAAAGGTCCAAAGAAGAAGCAACCGCAGCAACAACAACAACAACAAAATGGTAATCAAGAAAAGAAACAACAATCAAAACCTAAAAAGGTTGAAGAAGAAAAGAAGAAACAACTGAAAAAGCCCAAGGCCATCACCGATGTTACCTTCTTAAGTCAATATTTAAAAAAGAATAATAAACAAGAAAACCTTTATAAGATCTTAAAGAAAGCATCTAATGATGATTCCAAGAAATTAAAAGAAATCTTAAAGAATTTACAAATTATTAAATCTGATGATAATAAAATTATAATACAATAGATCTAGGAGAAGTTAATGTTTTTTATTAAGTGCTTTTGCCACTTTGGTATAAAATTGTGATAATGTATATAATGGAAATGTTAAATTTTCACATAAATAACTTGGTAATATTCTTTTTAAATATTGAGCATTTTCAATTAAATCTAATTCTTGTTCAGATTCATAAAATTCTTTAATTAAATCATCTAAAAATGTTGGACAATAATTGATTTGAGCATCAGTAGTATCAATACCAACATTATTCTTATCTAATGATAATTGATAAGTTATAAATGTACCTGGTTTAGATGAAGTAGTAGTTGATTGTTTAATATCAAAATATAATCGTAAATTATCTTCTTCAAAATTAACAACTTTAACTCCAGTTAATAATTCAATCATATCAAATGTAAATCCAATATTTTCCAATTCTTTAGCAAATTGATTTTCATTAATTAAATTTAAATTTCTTTGTTTGCTTCTAATTGGTGATTCATAAGTACTTGATGTGCCAGCACTAACATTACCACCACCACGACTAACTTCCAGTTTTAATTGATTAATTTCTTGTAAAAGATTTTGAATAGTTTCATCTTTTAATTGTAATTCATGTTGTAAATCTTTAATTAAATAATGATCTCTATCCATTTGTTCAGTTACTCTAGTTTTATATTTTTGATATATAATATCTTGATCAGTATTGGTTAATTCATTAATTAATTCAATTAATTGATTATTATCAGTACAATTTATAATATCATGTTCAGTTATTATTGATTTACCACCAGATCGTTTATTTTTGGATTTCTTGGATATTCCCGAAGACGAAGGACGAATAGTAAAAGAACTTGTACTTTTCGGAAGAGCAGGTGTTGATGAGAATAATTTATTGGCTCTTGTTGGTTTACTTGAAGGAGGTGGAGTAGAATCTGGTTGTTGTTGCTTGGAAGAAGAAGCAGCAGTAGAAGAAGAACTCGAGTAATCTGAACTTCTTTTGTTACCACTTTGTCGACTATTTGATCTTGTTGCCATTTTCTGTGTGTGTGTGATATACCTTTGGGTTGTCTCTTTCTGTGTCTCTCTCTCTATTTGAATCTCACAAACAAAAACACAACACCAGCAAAAAAAAAAACACACTATAAAAATCTCATCACTCACTTAACTTAACTTAAACTTATCAAATAACTAACCAACTCACTACTGCCTCCTCCCCAACCACAACCTACAACCTACCACCACATAAATATTGAAAAAAGCACAAGCAATAGCAAACTCCATCAAAGCAAAATGTCCTTCTCATCAAATTCATTAATTAAAAAACTTGATGGTTTACAAGAAACTCAAGAATCAATTGTATCAATATCAAATTGGATTTTATTTCATCAAAAATATATTAAAGAAATTACTCAAATTTGGTTAAATTATATTAATAATGAAACTAAATCTATTAAGAAATTATCATTACTTTATTTATGTAATGAAGTTATTCAACAAGCAAGAAGTAAACGAAAGAATTCTTGTTTAATTGAATTTGGTAATGTATTACCAAATGCTTTAAATGTTACTTATAATTCAGTTGATTCAACAATTAAACCAAAAATTGAAAGATTACTTGGAGTATGGCAACAAAGAAAAATTTATAGTGAACAAGAGATTAATGAAATGAAGAGGATAATGAAGGGGACCACCACCACCACCACCGGTGGTGGTAGTACTACTACTGGTACTACCACTGGTAGTGGCAGTACTACTAGTACACCCACTGACCCACTCATAACACCAGAACTTAATCATATAAATCAATTATATCTTCATTTAAATAAATTAATTGAAATAAATCAATCAAATTTATCAACATTTAGTAATCAATCAAGAATTTATTTATCTGATGATCCAAATCAACTGGAAAATTTACCAAAACCTCAAATTTATATTGAAAAATTAAATCAATTAGAATCCCTAAGTAATAAATCAATTGAATTAATTCAAGAAATTAAAAATATTAAATTAAAAATTAAATCATTTCTTGATAATTTATCAAATTTATTAATTGAAGGATTAAAAACTGAAGATAGTAAAATTGGTATTATAAATGAAAAATTAATTAAATTGAATGAAACTAGAAATGAATTGAAATTAATGATTGAAGAGCAAGACCAAGAGGAAGAAGAGGAGGAAGAGGAATCACCTACATATCAACAACTTTCAAATGATGAGGAACATGATGATGACGATGACGACCTACCAACATATGAAAATGGTTCTGATAAAGAAGATGATGACAACAATCAAACTACACCACCACCACCTAAAAAACGGAGAATTTCACAAACTTCTTCAGGTGCATCTACACCATCATCATCCAAGAGAGTGGCATTTTCAGAAGATATTGAAGTTAAAGAATTTATCCAAGATGATGAAGAAGAAATAATTAATGAATCAAATTATATTGAACCTGAAAATGAAGAAATTGCTCAATTAATTCATACTCATAAAGATTCTTTGGAATTAAAACATGAACATGATAAAAGTGATTCTGAATCTGAATATAATCCAATCAAGAGTGAAGGGAATGGGAATGAGAATGGGCATGGCCATGGCAATCAAAATGGAAGTGCTAGTGCTACAGATGTAATGTCATTATTATCTAAATTGATTCAAAAATAATGAAAAAGTTCTATATACATTCTAATTTAAAATAGTATTAAGGTCATTAGGTTTTATTCGTTTATGATATGAAGGATATGTTTTTGGATTTGTGTTGGTGTTGTTACATTTATTTGTCATTGTCATTGTATTATTTTCCAGTTTACGTGAATTCTTGATCATTGTATTTAAAGGTTGATTTTTTCTTGTTGATTTTCTAGCGGTATATTTACATAATTCATCTGAATATAAACAATTGGAACATTCAGGATAATCTCGTGAACATTTTTTTTTAAATTTTCGACATCTTATACAATTAATTTTGGATTTATTATTTTCAAGTTGTAGAGGTGGTGATGGTTGTTCATATTCAACTGTAGTTAGATTTTTCTTTTTAAATACATTTAATAATGGTTGGTTAATAATAATATTATTTGTAGTATGTAATTTAACATTTAATTGTAGTTGGAATTCATGCATGTATTTATCCATTTCCAGCACATTCCCATCCGGATCTGGTATTGTAGTGAGTTTCAAGGAATATAATATATAGAACAATTAAAACCAAAAGAAAAACCGTTGATTCGCAAATAATTGGCAAATTTTTATTTAAATCTTGACTCACTCACATACTAAACCACAGTCAAAAATAAAACGCCAATTTTATGCTGCAAAAAAAAATTCTTGACTCCGATCGCTTAAATTCTCAACTTCCGTTTAAATGGTTTAATCAATGAAACAACTGAAGCAGCAGCAGCACTAGCCGCACCACCACCACCACCACCACCAGTATGATATCCTCTAAAAGTCCCATTGGATACAAATGACTGATGAAGCAATCTCCCTTGTTTAATTCTAGATATCAGTGGTATTGGTCTTTTCAATTCTTTTGCAATATTAGTCATTAATTTCCATTCCATTTCATTCTTATAATCTAAAGTTGGTGCAATATTAGTAAATGAATCTTGATTTATACTACTACTACTTCCCATATATAATAAATTCTTGGCTCTTGTCATTGCAACATATAAAACTCTTGCATCTATTTCATTTGGATTTTTATAAAATTTATTGATCCAAGATTCATGATTAGAAAAAAGTTGTTTACAACCAGGTATGAAAACAACGGGGAATTCTAATCCTTTAGCTTTATGTACAGTAGATATATTAAGTGAATTAGGATCATATAAAGGTTGATCTCCATAACAATTATGAAGAAAATATTCAATAAATGTGGGTGATGTGGGTGATGATGATGAATCCATTGATTGATATTCATAATATAAAGTCTTTAGGGTATTATAAAATTCATTTAAATTTGTCATTATATGTTCTTCATGTTCTAAATAACTAGGATGATGATTCTTTTTGATATTTGAAAATTTATTAATATATTCCATTATTCCAGTTGAACAAACAATAGTTGATATTGATTCAATTAATTCAATTGGATCTTGAGATATAATTTTAGATCTTTGATTAGATAAAACTTTTAAAAATTCCAATATATTTTGTTGTTGTTGAAGTTGTAATTTAGTTGAAAATAAATTTAAAATTTCATTATTACCAATAGATTCAATTAATCTTGAATTTAAATATTGTTCTAATTTATTTTTACGTTGTTCAATTAATGAATCTGATTTCTTCCATTCTAAATAATAATTAAATATTTTAAGTAATGTTTGTTTCCGACATCCTAATTTTATAAAAATTGAAAGTAATGCAAAATCAGATCCATTACCATTATTTAAAATATTTAATAAATCCAAAAATATATGAAGATTTGATTTTAACCATTCAGGAGTTTCATTATATTTATTAATATTGAAACCATAACGTTTATTAAATAATTGAGCAATTAAATCAACTTCTCGATTACTTCTAACCAAAATCATAAAATCAGAAAATGTTAAAATTCCACCCAGTTGACAAATTAATCGAGAAATTTCATTAGCAATAAATTCATATTCATCATAATTTGATTTCGCAGTATATTTAATTGGTTTAAATGATGATTCTTTTATTGCAATTATTTTTTCTTCTTCTATTGAATTAGATTGTAATTCAATTACTTCTTTTGCTGCTTTAAATATTTCTGGAGTTAATCTAAATGTTTTATCAAGAGTTATTTCATTAATTTCCCAACTTGAATTAAAACTAGTCAAGAAATTATTAGTAATTTTTGGATCTGAACCTAAAAATTCATAAATACATTGATTTTTATCACCAGCAATAGTTAAATGTTTCTTGGTATTATTTGGAGAAGGATATTCAGTTAATGCTTTAATTAAATCTAATAACAGTGGATACATATCTTGAAATTCATCAACAATAATAACTTTAATATTTTCAATTTCTTTAATTAATTCTGATTTTGATTTATTTAAAATTTTTAAAGCATCAGGAAGTAAATCAACATATCTAATCATACCATTATCTTGTAAATATTGAATTGTTTTCATTAATTCTAATTTTGATATACCTAATAAATTAGCAATTTCATTAGGATCTCGTTCACCATTTTTCAATTGAAATATCATAAATTCAACTTCATGAGGTTTAATTTCAAGTTTTTTACCAGATTTAGTTAAAAAGAATTCACCAAAACTTTTCCAACTAATATCATCCATTATATAATTCCTTATATTATTATCTGGGAAATATTGTAAACCATAATTATCAATAATATATGAAGAAATGGAATGGAAAGTTTTAACCTTTATTTTATTAATTATATCTTGATTTAATACTTTTGATAAAGAAGATTTAACTGAATCAACTGTTCTATTAGTCATTGATAATACAATTATTTCTTCTGGTAATATCCTTTGATGTTCAATTAATTGTTTAATTCTATAAACTAAAGTTAAAGTTTTACCACTACCAGCACCAGCTTGAATTGAAAGAATTGAATTTGATTGACAATGAAATTGAATTACTTTTAATTGACATTGTGATAATTGAATTGGTTGAGATGTTGACATTTTTTTCGTGTCTCCGACTTTACTCTTTCCTTCTCTCTCTCTATGTATGGATATCCTGTCTATCTCTATGCGGATCTCATCTTTCTCTGTCTATGTGGAGTAAAATGAGTTTCCCTTAGGAATTTGTTTTCCAAAGTTGAAAGATTTTTGAAGTCAATCACGTGACTTCCCAAAATAGGCAAACTTGATAAGCCGCATACACCTCACCTAAAAAACACATTTGACATTCAATCTTAAACAATCTTAACTTAATGAATTTTAACTCATTAACAAGGAAGAAAACATGTCAGCATTGTATACATTACAACGAATATTACCATTGAATGATACTACTACTGCTGCTACTGCTACTGCTACTAGAGAAGCCGAACAAGTAGAAGAACAAGAACAAGAACAAGAAGAAAATACATCATGTAATCTTATCCAAGTATTAACCAATTGTTGTTCATATCAATCATTAGAACATTTAAGAATAATAGCTGGTAGTTCTGCTGGTGATGATGATAAATCAATAACTAAATCACAATTAATTCAATTCACATCACAATTTCAACAATATCAAACTCATATTAAAACTTTCCAATCAAAATTAATTCCAATTGAATCAATACTTCAAGAATTTAATCAAGAATTAATTAAATTATCTTCAAGTTTAATTTCTTTACAACAACAATCAATTAAATTATCAAATGATTCTAAATTACAATCAACTATAACTGAACAATTAAATCCAGTTATTTTAGATTTAATGATTTCACCTGATTTAGTTAAAATTATAATTAATGGTGAAATTAATTTACAATTTATTGAATGTTTAAAATTAATTGATGAAAAGAAACAATATATTACTGATCAAACCATATATACAAATTCAATCGCTTTAAGTCAACTTGAAACTGGTATTCATTTACTTGAATGTAAATCAATTGAAAGAATAAGAGATTATATTATATTACAAATTCGTAAATTAAGATCAAATTCATTATATTCATCACAATTAATTCAACAAAATTTACTTGAAGTTAAAGAGATTTATCAATTTCTTTTATTACATAATCATCAAGAATTAGCTAATCAATTAAAATTAGCTTATATTTATACCATGACTTGGTATTATAAAACAAAATTTGCTAAATATTTATATGCCCTTGAAAAATTAAATTTACGTCCTGTTGATTCTAATATTGTATTGGGAAGTGATATTAATACTCATCATGATGATAAACTGTTATTTGGTAGTACTTGGAGTAAAGGTTGGTCTATTTCACCTTCAACTTCACTTCAAACTAGTACTAGTAGTGGTGGTACTACTACTACCACTTCAACAACAATGACTACTGGACATACACATACACTAACTATAAATGAATATTTACTGTCATTTGAAAAACGATTGGATATATTAACACCAAAATCTAAACCCGGTGCAGCAGCAGCGGCAGCAGCGGCAATTCCTTCACAAATTGCAGAAACTTCTCCATTTACATATTGGATTGAATTTGTTTATAATCAATTCTCAATGGCTCTTGTTGATAATATTGTTGTTGAATATTTATTTATGGTTGAATTTTTTTATCAAGGACAAGAAAAATTTGATATTATTGAATTTAATGAAAAGAAAGAATGGCATGAATTTATGTTTAAAGATGTATTTGATATGGGTAGAGAATTTCTAACTTGGTTAGTATGTGGTGATGCACTGCTACTGCAGCTGATGATGATGTTAACAACATCTACAAGAGCACAACCAACTGTATTTGGTACTTGTGATGCATTTGGAATTTTATTAATTATAAGATTAATTCAAAATGTTCAAAATAAATTACATAATGAATTTCATATTCCTATATTGGATGAATTTTTAAATTCATTATTATTAATATTATGGCCTCAATTTACCAAAATTATTGATATAAATTGTGAATCAATGAAGAAAAATATATTAAGATTTCAAAAAAAGAATCATTCAAGTTTAGCACCCCTTTCAATTACTCAACAATTTGCTCAATATTTACTGGCATTATTAAGATTAACTACTAAAGATAAAGATTATCATGGAGAACCTTTATATATTTCCGTGGTTAGATTAAGAAATGATTATGAAAATTATTTAACTAAATTTGCCAATAATTGTTGGGGTAATCAAAAGAAAACTGAACAAGAAATTTTTTTATATAACAATTATTTTTTAATTGTTAATATATTAAAAAATGAAAATATTGAATCAAATGAATTTATAAAGGAACAAATTAATCATTTCCATTTATTAACTGAAGCTTATAAACATTAAAGATCACAAATTTTACAATACATTCCACATAATTGTAAATATGTTGAAACTCCTTCTAATATTCTCATGTGTACAAATCCAATTTCTTTAATCATATCTAATCTAATTTGTTCTTGTATATCAGGTAATGTTTTAGCAACTCTAAATGTCAGAGTTACTATATCAATAGCTGAATAACCTTTATACCATAATTGATCTAATAATTCAATGGCTTTATCAATATTTTTATCTTTAATACAATATAATAAAATCTTTTTAATAATTAAAGGATGAGGTTGATCAACAATTTTAAATACATTTATATCATTAACAAATCCAAATCCAGCAACTGTACTTTGCATATTATTAATTGCTTGTCTCATATCACCTTCAGCAGTGAAAATTAATGCTTGCATTCCTTCACTATTAAATTTAACATCTTCTAATTTAGCAATTTCTAATAATCTTGCCAATACTTCTTCATCATTTAATTTATTATATCTTAAAATGGCACATCTTGATTGTAATGGTTCAATAATTTTCAGGGATTGATTACAAGCAAAGGCAAATCTAGTTGTATTTGAATATATTTCCATTGTTCTTCTTAATGCTTGTTGAGCACCAGGAGTCATTGAATCAGCTTCATCTAATATAATAATTTTTTGACGTCCTAAAGGTAATGATATTTTAGTTTGAGCAAATTGTTTAATTTTATTACGAACAACATCAATACCTCTATCATCAGAAGCATTTAATTCAAGAGTTGCTTGTTGATAATAATCTTTACCTAATAATTCATAAGCAAGACAATGAATTGATGTAGTTTTACCAATACCTGGTAATCCAGATATAATCATATTGGGCATATTACCATCTTGAGCAATAATTTTAAGTCGTTCAATAGTTTCTTGATTTCCAACAATATCTTGTAATTTATGGGGTCTATATTTCTCTACCCATGGTAATTCTAAAGTTATACCTGATCCTACCTTTGTGGACATTCTGTTTAAGTTCTGTGAAGAAGTGAAATAGAGAAGAAAAGTTTTTGTTGGTGTGTTTTTTTTTTCACACCAAAAGAGAGACGCGTTAGCTTTTTTTTTCAAAAATTGTGTCTGTCATCACTCAATTAATACGTTACAGAATTACCTACTTTCTACTAACTACTTATTCTCCTTCTCCTGCCGTTTCTGCTTCTTTTTATTTGGTCCCGTTGGTGAACTCACAGATATATATCTCAATGCAGGTAAAGCAAATTGAGGATTTAAATCAGGTTCAAATAATCCTTCTAACCATGGTATTTCAACATCTTTAACATTATCATTAATTAAATCAAATAATGGTTTAGTTTCCCTTAATTCGTTATCTTTAATGGCAATTATTCCAGTATTGGGTATATTCAATGCTTTTGATAATTTCTCCATACTTCCTCGAGGTAATTGTATCAATTTAACTCGATCTTCTTTATTCTTAGATGCGGTATAACTTAATATTGGGAATATACTTGTAAGTAATATTGGTGTTATATCATATTTACATATAAATAAATATTTGATTGGATATATTTTCTTCTTTAGTTGAATTCCTCGGAAATGTTTTGCTTGTATTTCTAATGGTTCAATAGTTGAATTAAATCCATAATATATTTGTTGTAATATTTCAGGTGATGGGGTTTTGGATTTATTTTCTTTAGATAATGAGTTATATTTACCTATAGGAGATAACAAAACTTGTAAATGTTGAATTATACTATTACCAATTGATGGTTCTATAAATGGCCACATATTAGATTGAGTAAATGGATTATCTAAAATTGGTTTAAATACAGTCTTTCTTTTCTTTTCTATTTCTTTAAGTGATGTACCACCACTACCACCACTTCCGCCACCTCCACCACCACTACCACTACCACCTTTTACTGGAGGTGTTGACTTCTTATTAGATTTATCTTTTGCCATTGGAGAGGTTAGATTCTTTAGTTATCAAAGAAATGATGGGATCATCTCAAAACAATTTTTTTTTTTTTTGGCCGCAACCTAAAGAAAGAATTTTACTAACAACTTAAAGATGATAAATATACACACACATACAAATGGACTATTAGATTAACTTTACAAATTTTATTTATTATATAATTTTCTTTCTTTAAAAAAACGTTTACACTAAAGACTAGATAGATACACACACCAAAAAAATTACAACAACACAACCCCTTACTTTTTATCTTCATCTTCATCCTTTTTATCCTTCTTTGGGGAATTTGGTGAATATTCAGGCGATCCTGGTGAATACTGTGGAGATGTAGGAGAATAAGATGGAGATGTTGGGGAATATTGAGGAGATGTTGGTGAATATGATGGTGAAGTAGGTGAGTATTGTGGCGATGTTGGAGAATATGAAGGTGAAGTAGGTGAATATTGTGGGGATGTTGGTGAGTAGCTTGGTGATGTTGGTGAATAACTTGGTGATGTTGGAGAATAAGATGGTGATGTTGGCGAGTAAGATGGTGAAGTTGGAGAATAACTTGGAGATGTAGGTGAATAACTTGGGGATGTTGGTGAATATGATGGTGATGTAGGTGAGTAACTTGGGGATGTTGGTGAATATGATGGTGATGTTGGTGAATAACTTGGCGAAGTTGGTGAGTAACTTGGTGAAGTTGGTGAATAACTTGGTGATGTTGGAGAATAAGATGGTGAAGTTGGCGAGTAAGATGGTGAAGTTGGTGAATAACTTGGAGAAGTTGGTGAATAACTTGGTGATGTTGGTGAATATGATGGCGATGTAGGTGAGTAACTTGGAGATGTTGGTGAATAATCATATCCTGGGGAAGTACCACCATATGACGGTGAAGAAGCACCATAACTAAATGGAGATGTAACAGAAGGAGAAGTTGGTTGTCCTCCATAAGAAGTTAATCCACCAACACCACCATCAGAAACAGCAGCAGTATGAATAGGTGAGAATCCAGCACCTTCTTCATATTGAATCTTATCATCCTCCATTTCATATTCTCTATATGGAGTAGCACCACCTTCTTCCAATTCTTCACCTGAAGTAGGAATAGCAAGATTAGATGGAGCATGTTGTAACATCTTATCATCAACCATTACATCAAATGCACCTGTACCTAATGGAGCCATTTGACCCAACATAACATTTTCAGAAATACCTCTACAATCATCCAATTCAGCAGATGCACCAGCTTCCAACAAGATTTCAACAGTTTCTTCAAATGAACAACGCATCAATGCACCAGTATCATTTCTATTAATACCATGACGTGTAATTGCCATCAAATGCCCACGACAAGTCATAACATCAACCAACAATGCCATATGTCTATAATTAACATAAGAACCATCAAAGGCAATAACATTCAAAATTTCCTTATATAATGCCGATCTAGTAGCTTCAATACCCAACACTGAAAGAATTTCAATGAAATCATTAGAATAAGTTCTCGATGAATCAACACCAGGTACTGCCATGACATCAGCCAAATTTACACCATCAGTTTCCAAAACCCATTCTTTTCCTTGTTTATATTCACCTGTTTCATCAGGAGCACTGACCTTATGTTGCATCATAAACACTCTTGTAATTCCCTTGATACCTCTTAACGAAATTGATTCAAGCATATGAGCCTCAATACGTTTCAAGATTTGATCTTCTTCTGCATCAGCATCTTCATCTAAAGATTTTGGATCTCTAACAACACGACAACGAATAATCAATTTATCAGCAGTATCATCTGACCAAATAACAAACAAATCTTCTCCAAAGTTTTGAGAAATTTTTTCTGCAACTTGAGCCATAGTTAATTGTTTATCCAACATCTTAGCACGATCCAACTCCAAACGCAAAAGCCATGGTGATTGTTTTTCAATAGATTCTTCAACCTTTTGATCAGGAATTGCGAAATATGCTTCCACGGTATCATAATCTTCTTCAATAACAGTAGTTCTTGGATCTGGATCATAGTAAATTTCTGTAGATGATGTAACATTTTTCAAAGTAGTATGTTCAATAGATGATTGCACAACTTTGGCTTTTTCAATATCAGCAGCAATTTCTGGTTCTAAATAAACAGTTAAAGCCGGAGTTTTGATATTCTTGGCAACATTAAGAATTTCCTTAAGACGAGGAACACCCAAAGTAACATTCTTAGATGAGACACCGGCATAATGGAAAGTATTCAAAGTCATTTGAGTAGCTGGTTCACCAATAGATTGTGCAGCAACCACCCCAACCATTTCACCAGGATGTACAACCGACTTTTGGAATTGAGTTTCAATTTCACCACAAACCCATTCAAATGATGCTCTATTCAATTTAAATTCTTCAATAACACGTCTAGCTGATAATCTTGATCTTAACAAACATTGAAACAATAAAGTAGCATTAGCTTGAGCTTCTTTGATTAATGGAGTATCACCACGAACAACCAATAACTTACTACTTAATCTTCTTACTTCTTGAATAATTTCTTCCAAACGTAAATCAGAAGCCTTATAACGACCATTATGGAAAATTTGTTGAGCATTTTGAATAATACGACGTAAATTAACTGGTAATGGCCAACTGAAATCACCATTGGTGAAACAAACTGTTCGCAAATATTTACGATCTTCCAATAATTGTGCATACTCTTCATCTAATATATTTTGTAATTTAACATCACCCTTGATTTGTTTTCCTGATTCTAATAAAGATTCCGGAATCGATTTAGCTGGATCCAACACATCAATCCGATATCTACGTTCAAAGCTTTCGTCACTACCTGGAATAGTATCAATTGATTGCTTTTC
Organism: Hemisphaericaspora insectamans; assembly: GCA_030578955.1. Lineage (NCBI taxonomy): Eukaryota > Fungi > Ascomycota > Pichiomycetes > Serinales > Debaryomycetaceae > Hemisphaericaspora > Hemisphaericaspora insectamans. The sequence continues at coordinate 41,515 of JAKTZT010000013.1, read as the reverse complement.
AACTTGAGTAGCATCCATACCATCTTCACCATAGATGAATTGAATAATATCACCCAAAGAATTTCTAGTAGTACCATCATAGTGTACCATAATATCTTCCAATGCTTTAACCAAACGACGTTGAATATAACCAGTTTCGGCGGTTTTGACAGCAGTATCAATAAGCCCTTCTCTACCTGCCATGGCATGGAAGAAAAATTCTTGTGGCGTTAAACCTCTTAAATAAGAATTTTCAACAAAACCCTTTGATTCTGGAGAATAATCATCTTTAGTGAAATGCGGTAAAGAACGGTCAGCAAACCCAAATGGAATTCTCTTACCTTCAACAATTTGTTGACCTACACATGCAGACATTTGAGAAATATTAATAAAAGACCCCTTGGAACCAGAAGTAACCATTTGCTTCACATTATTCAAATCTTTCAAATTCATTTCCGCAGAACGACCTGCAGTATCACGAGCTTGATTCAAAACACGAGAAACGTTATGTTCAAATGACTCTCTTAAAGTCATACCTGGTTCTGGTTCTAATTTATTGTTTTGAGCATCAAGAATAATTTCTTGCACCTTTTGTTTAGCTTCTTGAATAGTTGAAGAAACATCCTGCATGGTACTTGCATCAGCAATAGTATCCCCAATACCAATTGAAAACCCATTATGTAAAAGCCAAAAGTTAACCACTTTTTGAATAGAACTAAATAATTGAGCACAAACTTGAGGACCTTTTTCTCTCATGACAGTATGCACTAAACCACCACCAGTGGCACCAACAGTCTTTTTATCAACAACCCCAAACATAATTTCACCATCGACAATTAACATACCATTATCTTTGGCACTTAATAAATCTCTTCCTCCATCAAATCTTTGTAAATGAATACCTTTTGGAATCGCCATAGACAATAATTGTTTACCACTCCATAAAGGTTTTGGTTTGACTATAGCAGGTGGAGGAATAACCCCGTCCCAGTTAGGGATCCAATAACACATATTCATCACTTGATCATACTCTATAAAATTATCACGTAATGTCATCTTACGAATACCACATAAAGTATCTTGAACAATCCCCATAACTGGTTTATTAGATTGAGGTGAAACAATTTGTAATGGAACCGCACAGATCTGTGACAATTCTGATCTGGTTTCTGGAGATTGCGGTACATGTAAATTCATTTCATCCCCATCGAAATCGGCATTATATGGAGAAGTGACAGACAAGTTTAATCTAAATGTAGAATATGGCATGACTTTAACTCTATGTGCCATCATGGACATTTTATGTAATGAAGGTTGACGATTGAATAAAACTGGATCATCGTCCATCAAATGACGTTCAACTTTCCAACCATATTGTAACGCAATATCCCCTGCACGTTTATTATATCTTAAATCAATACGATCACCTGTATCTCTTATCACATATTTTGCCCCTGGATGTTCATTTGGTCCATTTCTAACCAATTCTGTTAAACGGTGAATATTATATGGAGTGACAATTTCAGGATATGTTAAAGTTCTTGCAATGGAAATTGGAACACCGACTTGATCTAAGTCCAAGTTAGGGTCACCAGAAATAACAGTACGAGCTGAGAAGTCAACACGCTTACCCATCAAATTACCTCTTAATCTACCCTCTTTACCTTTCAATCTCGCTCTAATAGATTTGATTGGACGACCAGTCTTTTGAAGTGCTTGAGGTTGGCCCGCAATATCATTATCCATATAAGTTGCCACATGAAATTGTAATAATGCTTCAAATTCACTAATAACATGTTGAGGTGATCCATCTGTTTCAAGTCTTTGGACATTAATATTTGCTTTTATGATGTCGGCCAATTTGAAAGTTAAATCATCTTCACCTCTTGCTGTATCATTGAAAGCAATAGAAGGTCTCACGGGTGGTGGTGGTACTGGTAACACGGTTATTAACATCCATTCTGGTCTTGCATAATCTTCATTAAACCCAAGCCTAAAACAATCCTCTGAACTAATATGTTTAAAAACATTCAAGATTTCAGAAGGAGATAAAAGACGACGCTCTGGTTGTTCATTTTCATCAAAGTTCTTATTATGTTTCCAAGTCCCCCATAATTTCAATCCATCTCTACGAATAGTTGGTTGAGTATGACCACAACCACCACGAGTTGATGTTGATAATTGTTGCGGTTTTGAGTCTATTTGCATATCATCTTCAGTTTGATCAGTTTCACAAATCATTTTAGTTTTACACGTACTCCATACTGCATTAAATCTCTTTTTGGGATCTCTAATTTTAATCGCTTGAGCCATGGCAGGATTAGTTTCATCTAATAATAATTTCCCACAATGCATACAAACACATTCACAAACTTTTTTGATTTTGGCAATAAACCCGATATGAAAAACTGGTTTGGCTAATTCAATATGACCAAAATGACCCGGACATTCTGCCATATCTTCACCACATGTTTGACATCTAAAATTTCTATCAATAGAACCCAACCTTGGATCATTTAAACCACCTTCTCTTGGTTTTTTAGTAGTTTGATCCATTGTTTCAGGATATTCAATTTTCGCCACTGAGATTGCACGAACTTCTTCAGGTGATAATAAACCAAACTGGACTTCTTTAACTGAACGAAGTGGAGCACTTGAATATGGAAATTGACGACTCATGATTGATTAATGGATTTTTTGCTTCTTGATGTTTCTTTTTTTTGGATTTTATAAATAGGTTAAATAAAAAAAATTTCAGTCTAATACAAATAATACAATACAAATAAAAATTGGAATGGAATTTAGCAATCAAATCAATGAGTGCCTAATTGAAAACTCGAAAAAAAAATTTGGATTATTGATTCTTATCAAATAAATGATAGAAAGCTGTTTTACAAATTGTTGTTTGTTGTTGTTTGTCAAAATAAAAAAGAAAATTTAAATTCTGGCAAATGTTTCTCTTCACTTGATAATGTATAAATTCTAGGTCTAGTGAAAAAGTAACTTAACTCTCTTCTCTTTATTTATTGATAGATGACGTTTGTTGGTGATGATGATTTGTGGTTAAGGGGGGTGATGAGTTGATTGATTGCCTTGAATGAATAAAACAGTTTTTTTAAGTTGATGGAGTTTTCATTAGTTCAACAAAGAATGACCAGGAAAAAAAAATTTTCAGTACACAATTTACGCTGATAAATTATTAGTAATACAAGGCATTCATACATTTCTATTAAGTAAATTTGGTCACTAGCAAATTACACATATCACTATCTATCTCAATACCTATATACAACTAAGAAAAGAATTTGGCCATTGCCTTCTTTTGTTGTTCTTTACGAGCTTTAACAATTGTTTTAACTTCTTGTAAACCTTGTTGAATTGCACGGTCAGTTGGTGCCAATTCTAATGCTTGCTCAAGATATTTCTTTGCTGAATCTTCATCCTTCACCAATAAATATCCCATTCCTTTTCTATATAATGCTTTAACTTTAGATTTCTCATCAATATTTTCAACTTGTAATGCTTCATCAGCAGCGGTGATTGTATTTTTACCGTTTTTCAATTTTAATGCCACTAATGCTGCGTTCAAATATAATGATAATTTCAATCCATATAAAGTTTTTAAATCTTCTTGAGATAAATCATCAGGGAAATAATCATTAAGAAACCCACTTGCCTTGGTATATTTAGCATATGATTGGGTTAAATCTCCTTCTTTTAACAATTTAGTACCAATTTCTTTCAAAGTAGAAACTGCCTTGAAAACAGATTCAGGTGATTTAACATCAATTAATTCATTATCTTCTAAAACCTCTTCATAAATATCACCGGTACCATCATCTTGGGCACCTTGTGCAACTACAACGAAATCTTTTGGTAATTCACCACAATCACTAATAACCCAATCTTCAACTGGTTTATCTTGTGCTCCCTTTTCTGATCTTTCCAATTGACGAACAACTGATTTCCCTTGAATAACTTCACCAAATACAACATGTTTCCCATTTAAATGAGGGGTAAGTACAGTTGTGATGAAGAATTGAGATCCATTAGTATTGGGTCCTGCATTTGCCATTGATAATAAAAATGGTTTATCATGATTTAATTGGAAATTTTCATCTTCAAATTTTTCACCATAGATTGATTCACCTCCAACTCCTGATCCATGAGTGAAATCACCACCTTGACACATAAACCCTTTAATTACTCTATGGAAAATGGATCCTTTATAATGCAATGGTTTCTCTGAATGTTCAGAGATTCCCTTTTCTCCAGTACATAATGCACGAAAGTTTTCAGTGGTTTTTGGAACTATATCATCATATAATTCAAATACAACTCTACCTTTTGGAACTCCATTGGCAGTGATATCAAAAAAGACTTTAGTACGTTGTTGATTGGACATTTTTAGCTTTTTTTAAAAAGTTGTGGAAGTTTTAATTGTGTGTGGAATGAGAAGAAAGGTAAAATTGCATTGGATGGGTGGAGGCGAGCAAGTCCGTTGCTTAAATTTATCACCGCCCAGGAACCCGCAGCTGGCGCTAGTGAAGAAAAAAACATTGGCGCTAGTGAAGAAAAAAACATTGGCCCCGTGGATTCTTCTAGAACGTTTTTTCCCCCTTGATCTCACCACCACGATATTACAAAAATAGCTAACCATAGCCTAGTATCACTTAACTAAGTAAAATGTTTCACCGTTTCTTTTGATTGCAAATCCAATTAACAATAAACTATCTTCTTGAAATCTCAACTTTATGATTTCTCTAGGTGATCGAGACTTCCGCGGGTTTGGATAAAATTTTTGTTAAATAAATTGCGAAAATATATGAAGATCCACAAATACTTTGATTTACAAAATTTTAGGTATTCAAAATGATCACTCTCTTTTAATATGTTACTGTAATTCCCAAAAAAGTCTTCAAGATTGACCTATCAACTATAGAGAAATGCATATATGCCCAATATACACTGCTACATTACTAACTAAATAAATAGCACTCTCATAAATTAAAAATTCACCTGTATATTAAATATCAACAATCAAGCAGTCAAACAATTTGTACAGTTATGTATATATATAAGTATTTTTTCTTCTCTATTGTGATCTAACCGGAGCGAAATAAGGATGAGCCATTGCTTCTTTAGCAGTTAATCTCTCTTGATGATCATATCTTAACAATTTATCAATGAAATCTAAAAATTCAGGACTCACCAAATGTTTATTATTCTCATTAATAAATCTTTCCCATGGTCTTCTATTATAATAACCAATATCTTCATATTCTTGACTTAATGTTAAATTATATTTCGCCAAATATTTATCTAAATTATTTGACCCAAGAACTCTAACAATTTGGATTAATTGATCAGTATTTGATTTCCCATGGAAAAATGGTTCCTTCATAAAAACCATTGATGCTAACATACATCCAAATGACCAAAGATCAAGAGAATAATCATATAGTCTAAAATCAACTAATAACTCAGGTCCTTTAAAATAACGAGATGCAACTCTTACATTATATTCAGTGCCGGGATGATAATATTCAGCTAATCCCCAATCAATTAATCTAAGGGTTCGTTTCTCATGATCAATCATAACATTATGTGGTTTAACATCTCTATGCATTATCCCCATTGAATGACTATAATCTAAAGCTTTTAATAATTCATACATGTAATATCTAATATCATAATCAGTAAATGTGGGGTATAAGGTTCTGAAATCTATATTATTGACATGTTCAAATATTAATGCTGGAGTTTTCAGTTGTGGTTCTCTTACAATATCTAACAATTTTATAATATTTGGACCAGCAACTAAATTACTCAATATTGATATTTCACGCTTAATTTTCTTTCGTTTAACTGGTTTTAATACCTTAATAACCACTTTATTCCCAGTATTTAAATCAATTCCTAAAAATACTTCAGAATATTTCCCTCTTCCCAATTTCTTAATAACTTCATAATTTTCTTGAGAATTCCATTCAATATTTAATTCATCATATTCCCAAAATGATCGTGGTTTTGAGGCCAATACATTAGCATATACTTTTGAAATTGAAGAAACTGACTGAGGGTGATGACGACGGGTATTGGCAGCATTAGTATTGGAAGTGACAGCAATAGATGACATAGTATCGGGTAGATTATTATTCTTATTATTTCGAGAAGGGAATAATGTCAAAGGTTGATTTGAGAATGTATGATATAGCAAAATAATTAACGCAATTAGGGAAGCAAATACAAATACAACTCGAGTATAGAACCGAATTTTGGCAGTGAATCTTACTTTGTTAGTGGAGGATGGGGTTTAGCTGTATATGTGTTGGATCCTTTTGACTAGAGAAGTTTTAAGGAAAATCCCTTTAATATTTGTATACCTTTTATTGATGTTGGGAGGAGGTTATGACCTATTGTATATCTTCTTCTGCAACGACAAAACCAAACTGGAATAGCTTAATAATGTATTATTTCTTAGTTTTCTTTACCAAATATAACTTCTAATAAAAAAAAATCTATTTTATACAATAAAGAATTTAGATGATAACTTGTGTTAGCCGCTTTATAGTGTTTTTTTAAAAAAAATTTTTTTTAAAGAAAATAGAGGGGTCGTGTAAACCGCAACAAAAAATGACAGTATAAAACAATCCAATCTTATGAAGTAACCAAACCAAACTAATTTGCAATGTCAAAATTCAAAGCAAAATAAATAAAGAAAACTAACATACCTAATTAATGTAAAAAAATTATCGATAAGCGCTGTGTCCCAATGTCTCTTGACTGTATTCACTTTTCCAAAACCGTCAATGTTCTTTTCTTACCCGGTCTTTTAGACTCCTAATTAATCCATCAAACCATGTACGCGAATCAATGAGGAGATCCGTGTAAATCACACAAGAATTGAACTACACTAAGCATAAGCCTACCAATTATGCTAATATCTAGGCAAGATTACCATTACTCTATAGCCACCTCCAGTTAATACCCTAATTATATACAAAATTATATACCCAACTCTCTTTGATTATATCTTTAAGTTGGTAAATGCTCCATCAAGTACATTGCTATTTTTGCTATTATTCCCCAATTTGCCTTTAGTCACTGCTTTTGCAACTGTTTGTAATTTGATCTTTTCTTCATTCTTTTTAACCAATTTTCTACCGCCACTTTCTAATTCATAATTATCCAAGAAATCATCCAACATATCTTCAAAATCATTTCTTTCTTCACTCATATCAAAAGGTTTATATTCAGTCTTTTCTGGTTCTTCCTGCTCAAACTTTTTGTTTAATTGTTCATATCTATCATCCAATAATGTTAACCCCTCAGTTCTAAATAAGGCAGATGAAGACATTGAAAATGATGATGTATCAGTCATTGCTCCTTTCTTTTTTCTCATTTTAGTATTTGATTTCTTTTTGGATCTACTACCCATTTCAGGTAATTCTGGTAACTCCTCCACTTGATCTTGTTCTTCATCTTCGAAATCATCATCAGAATCCCAATCATTGGTTTGATTCTTTGTATCTCGTTTAAACTTCATGAAATCCTTTTGCCAACCAAAATTGATATTAGGAACTTCTTCTTGACCATTCTCTGGCGGCATTTCATCTAAATAATCTTGCCCTTGGTCCTCAGGTATACCACGTTCATATTTCTCATCGTATTCATCTTGATAATTATCTAAATCCCATTCATCATAATCTTCATTCTCATAGGCATCTGATCCATCATAAAATTCATCCTCATCTTCTACTTCACCAGATTTTAACAAATCATTAAATATATCCTCTTCTCCTTCTTCTTCCTCTCCGTCTTCTATATATGCCTCATCTTCCAATGCTTCTAAAACTTCTCGTAATCTAGGATCCAAGTTTGGATTAAACCCGCGAAGTTCCTTAGGTATAGATTCATTCAAATCAGCCCCTATTTTTCTCTTGGTTTCAGAAGGTAATTGGTCCTTAAATAGATCTTCGATATTTGTTTCCTTCTTGGGTTTAGAGGAGGTGTCTTTTGCACTTATGAATACCCCATCTTGAGAAGTACCTATTGGTTTCAAATGTTGCATATAGTCATATTTAGAATCATCAAACGTGATCCCATATTGTGCTGCCATCCCTTCATTTTCTCTAATTTGTTCTGATTTTAATTTCTCTTCAAGATCACGAGTGTTGTAAATTTTTTTGTTGTTATTGGCAGTCGTGGTGGTGCTTCCACGAGTGGAAGTTGGACCAGTTGTACGCACAAGAACATGTTCTGAAGCCTCATCATCATAGAAACGTGCATCATCATGCGCTCTATGAACTACATTGAATGTGGTAGCATTCTTCTTATCAAATCTTCTTCTTGGAGGCATCGTGTAGACTGAGGGGGTTCCTTGAAGTAAAGAAGAGAGTCGAAAGGTAAATTTTTCAAAATTTTTTTCTTTCTTTTTTTATTTTGAACTGCGATGAGATTTTCTCTCGTATTTAATTTTTTCTTTTCTCACTAATTAAATTAGCTAGAAATATTTGCAACCCCTCTAAAATGTAAAAATAATGCCAAATTTTATATCAATCTATACATATATGCTATAGACTACCCCCCCTCTAATGATCATGTATCTTTTTGGAATCGTTTAATATCTTATCCCAATCACTATAATATACAGCCACACATAAACTAATAGCTAAAAACCCAACACCAACAATTAACCCCAACCATAATCCAATTAAATTTAATCCCATGGTAAATGCAAATATATATCCTAATGGTAATGCTACTAAATAATATGAAATCATATTCAATATAGATCCAATCTTTTGTCTTCCTTGACCTCTTAATACTCCTGTTGCCATAACATTAAGAGCATCTCCAAATTGATTTAATGCACCCATTGTAACTAAAGTTTTAGAAATCACAAGTACTTTTGGATCTTGACTAAATAATCTACTAATTGGCATTCGACCAAAGAATAAAATCGCAAAATTAATAAACCCAATAAAACCACCTAATATAGTCAATAAATTACTATTGATATGAGCACCTCTTATATTTTCATTACCAACATAATGTCCAATTCTTGTACTTAAAACAACAGCAACAGCAAATGGTGTTTGGAAAAGTAAGGAACCAACATTAGATACAATTGATTGTGCAGCTAATGATTCGGTACCAAAACTTGCTGCTAATATAGTCAATACTTCAAATGCCAAAAATTCAGCTACAACCATGATAACTCCAGGAATAGCCAAACTTAACATTGGTGTCCAATTCTTTGTTGCAGCCACGAAATCAAGCCCACCCCAACATTGTTTGCCATTTATAAAGATGACATAAGCTAACATTAATAATGAAATTAACCAATATGTAATTGAAATGGCAATAGGTAATCCAATATATCCTAATCCCCAAGTTGGATGCCATACCAAAATCCAATTCAAAATAAAATTTATTGGAACAACAATCACTAAGACATATGTTCCAGCTTCAAAAATATGTTGTGCTTGTAAGAATCTTTTACCAGTTTCGAAAAATATCAATCCAGGAGCACCAATAGTATGAACTTTTAAAAATATTGCTGACATTTTTGCCAATTCTGGATCAGGAACCAATTTAGCTAATATTCTTTCTGAATTAAACCAAATAAACACAAGTGGGATTGAAACTGTTAAAATCATTAAGCTACATCTTTGAAAATATACTCCAACCATATGCTTATTCCCAGATCCATACGCTTGTGAACAAAAGGTATCTAGACTAGTTGCCATACCTTGATAAGTGGCCAAACCAGTAATGTTAAATGTACATATCGCTAATGAACAAGCTGCAAGTTCTTTGGCACCTAATTTCCCAGCAGCATAAATTGAAGTGATGGAAGTAAAATATTGCATGAAAAAAGTAAACACTAAGGGGATGGACGATTTGGAGATGATCTTTAACTCCAGTATTGAAGTTATGGGTGCCTCTTTAGTGTCAGTGATTTCTATGGAATCATAATTCTCATAATCGACTGCACCAGTTAATAAAGCTTCTTCAGTATTCATTATATTTGGTGGGTATGGTTGTTCATACCTTTGGGATATTAAAAAAAGTTGGTTTTAAAGAGATGAGGGAATTTCCGTTGTCTATTTATATTCCATTGTGGATGCTAATGTGTGGAGCAATTTAATTATCAAGCGAAAATGTGTCAATTTGATGAATACAATGTGAAAATTTTTTTTACCGCGCATTAATTACCTAATATGGAAATTGCGCTTGCGCGTAGTCTTCGCAATTTCCTCGGGATTTTTCATTTCACACAAAGATAATCAATGAATTATTAGTTCCAACAAAGAATGTCTTAATATTGGAGGCTTTAACTTTTATATCAGCCGATAGCGGAATTTCTAATATGTTTTTGTCAACACCAGCAGAATTATTATTGTTAAACTTGAAACCAGTTAATTTATTAGTCAATAACAAAGTTGACGACTTTTGAGAATATTCCAACTCAAGATATTTACCAAGGGATATTTGATCACATTTAAATGTGATTGCTAGTTTGTATTGAGAATTTTCAATCTTACGGAAACTAACATGATAGTTTAGTAACTTTTCTTGTTGGTTGCTTGAACTTTTACCTATATCTTGGAGTTTTGGTTTGACTCTTTCTTCATTAATTTCTTCAATGAGGCAACGTTTCATAGTGGGCTGGTTCTTTATATTCATTAAATCAGGTAATTCCCCATTTTCCTGTTCTACATCATCATCATCAAGCGACATTTCTTGAATTAATCCCAATTGCTCATTTTCTTTCAATTCTTGAAGTTTCTTTTGTACGCCAATTTCCAATTCATCTTTATTAACAATAGTGTGAGATAATTCACCTTTATTCAACATTTTTGGTATAGAATATTCCCGTTCAAGCACTAATTGATACAATAATTCAACTGATTCAATACACCACTCAATTAAAATTAACCGTAAATCTTTACTTAATTGACACCAAGTAAAAGATTGAGTATTTATACAACAATCATAAACTAAGGAAGGGAACCCCTTTTTATCAGTAGTTAATTTTTCTTCAGATACAATTATTGGTATTTCCCATTGATTATCTATTATTAAAGGGAATACAATTTCTGGAGAGAAATCAATCGAAGGTTTAGGTACCTGTTGATCATGACATAAGTTTATAAATACTTTTGTTGATAATTGATGTGATTGGTTTTTGGATTCGAGGATTTTTGTTTTCACTACAAATCCCGGTTTTGGATTTAATGTTATCTTTTCTTGTTGTTGCTCTTGTATAAATACCATTATCTTATGGGGAGGGGGGGATGTTAATATTGATGATGAACCACCGACGATGAGTTTAATTTTTGGCAAAGAAAAAAAAATCAAAATTTTAGAGAGACAAAATCATCATACATTGATTTTTTTTATTGAATGAGATAGATTAACAGGATTTTGCTATTATAAGAATAGTTATCATTCTATGTTCCTTCAGTACAAGTAACATTCTGTGAATTTAATAAAAAAAAGTATTAATTGAACCCATCTGTTTGTATAAATCAAAGTTCTTCCATATTCACGATTAAAGAAAAAATGCAATTTCCAAGTTCACTTCCTTTGTCTACCATATTAATTGATGTAGATCTTTTAATAAAATAAATAGGGCAGATCCCGTAGTGCTTTCAAAACGACCAATTCAAGACAAGATAGAATGTGATTGGCTCGAAATTTTGTTATTAACTCCTCTGTTTTGAAGCATGGAATGGTTGGTAAAAACAAACAGCTCAGACACCAATGATAAGATGGTGGATAAATACAGTTAGCTAATAGATAATAATACCCTAGTTTGCTTGAATAAGGAACCTTTATGCTATTTACCTTCATCTTCCTTTTTTGTTTTAAATCTTCCGTTTGGTAATAAAGCACAATTGCTTCCCTCTTGACAGAATTGTATTCACTCAGCATTGATGGTTTTAATTGCTGAATTGGTAGCTTTGTATTAAGTGATATTAATCCCTGTCATATTGGCTTAGCTTACATAGGAGAGTACATGGTTATTTAATTGAATATTGGAAATTTAAGCCAGATCCCTCTCGACAGAATTGTATTCACTCACTGAAGCATTGATGGTTTCAATTGCTGAATTTATTGATTTGTATTAAATGGAATGAAAGTAGTAGTTCCGTTTAATACAAAGCTATCAATTCAAATAACCATGTACTCTCCTGATGTAATCAATGTAAGCTAAGCCAATACGACAGGGATTAATATCACTTGCATATTTATCAAGGAAACTCATGAAATGATTTCTTGTTTGTGAGCATTATTTATGTTTTCAAGAAGTCGTTGGAAAACCTCAAATTTTTTGATTGTATCTTTGTTTATTCCATTTGCTCTAAGAACGGCAATAATTGCTGGTGAGAATTCGTTTCTTAGTACTAGAAGATGATTATCATAAGTTATTTCTCTTTGTATAACCTTATAAAGATGTTCTTTGACATGTTTTTTCTCATCTGAGGACATTTCAGCCTGATCTATTGAAAAGGTACTTGTCCTGATAAGTGGCTTTAGGGAAATCATATTGATTGACGATTTAAGTAAAAAAAGGGAATAAAGTATGGATAATTCCTGTTCATGAGCCTGTTATTTATTTGAGCACTTATTTTTTGCCGCCTGATTTGACCCGTTGAATGTCGCATATCGTAGATTTTGATATTTTGTTATGGAGCAAAACAGGTTTGTATCCTGCGTATTTGGAACACCTGTGGTGGGGCTGCAACAGAGAGTTAAGTTATAGAAAACTTCCAGGTGAGCATAGTCGCTTAACACTTTTGTTGATCAGATACTTGTGAACTTTTAACAATTAACCATCAATTCGTAACTTCCATGCTTTCCTCAGTAGAAGCTACCTAGAGTGAATTATTATCATGTTAAACCAGTAAATAAATCTTTCCTATTTAGAAATTGTAATTTCCTGTTATTCTTACAAGTCGACGATACTAAAGAGTCACAGCATTCTACAAAAAATATCCGCAGTGGATCAACCTTCAATTACAACTTCAAGATGAATTTGGCATGGATCCTAAATCTACCAACAGAGATTTTACAGCTGATCTTTGAGTTGATTCCCAGTCAATTTCTCAAAGAATACATCAAAATAAATCACATTGACCAATTCGCTTTCAATTGTTTATATTCCAATGTATAGTTCACGATTTCGACAGTAACCATTCATTATGTCTTCCAAAAAGCTTGAACCATATCAATTGGCCCACTGATCATGAATGGGAAAGTTGGGGTATGGATTTTCCTAATATGAGGGAATTTATCGATTTTTGCATCTGCCACCCTAAATATAGACCCCGAGCAATAAAGATTACTTTATTAAAGGACTGCAAATTATTATACACATATTTTCCGGAATGGTGGAATTCAAACATGACAATAGTGATGAAATTCGATTGGTACAATGAGCCCGATTGGCCATCTGAATACCCAGCTATCACATACGAAGGGCTCACACACCACGTACAATTGGAATTTGGGTTTTCACTATTTGAGTCTGAGTTGTATAACGAAGGTGACTTTGAAACTCTAACAACCGAATTACCAATATTCAGACTGGAATCCAACCCATCATTGTCTTATCCCTTTAACCTATGTTCAGAACTAACACTTAAAGATTATTATGTGAAACCCCATGAGGTTCATTGGTTACCATTAGGTTTGAAATACTTGAAATTAGATGATGCACTTGCAATTGATGATCCAATCGTGAGATTACCACTTCCTCCCCATTTGGAACGGTTACAAGTAATTTGGACACGATCTCCAACCATTACAGAACTTGATTTAAAGCTGGCACAAAGCCTTCGCACCCTCACTACATGTATCCAGGGTGTCTCTTCTTTTCAATGCTTGAAATTACCCGATTCTATTTGTGAATTGAATATGGGTTGTGATATAAAAGGTTTTGATGGGCTAGACTTTTATCCCAAATTAAGAGCATGTGATTTTTCGTTGGTAGAATGTGGATAGATTAAACCTTCCCGGGCTTTCCCAAGTACGTGCAATCCATTTTGGAGATGCTTCGCAAGGCGCTAAAGCTAATAACAACTTGCTAAACTTTTTAAGCTGGGAAATACAGGCTTCATGCAAGGAAGTAGTCATAGAATCAGCTGCGAAATCTGCTGAAAGTCAAAACGTTTCTGATTCTAAACAGTTAAAAGTTGTTGATCTTAGTGAGCGTGATATAAACTCACTCAAAATTTCCAAAGTAAGGATTGAGTGTTTTAAGTTTGAGTTTCCAACCAATTTAACCGCTTTAACTTTTACAAATTGTAATCTTCGAGACCTCGAGCAAACAAATTTAGCAACATTAGCCAATTTGAGATTTTTAGATTTAACCAACAACCAGCTTGACTCACGGTCTATAAAACATCTTCCATTGAACTTGAAAGTTTTAAAATTATCTAAAAACCAAGTAGCAAAACTTAACCTTGTTCGGTGTCGCCATTTACTTGAACTAGATTTGTCTCATAACGAGTTTGAAGGAGTGATTAATATAGAAGACATGAATATCCCCGATAGTTGTGAAACTTTGATATTGGACTCTAATTTGATTGAAACATTTGGAGAATCCTTTTGTTTCCCTTCAAATATAAACCAAGTGTCTTTATTAAAGAACCCTTTATCAAAGGTGGATAGTTTAAAGTTGTTGGAAAGATTTCCTGAAGAATTGCGTGTTGCGAGGTTCGGTGGAACTCAAGTTATTCCCTCCAAACTGAGACACGAATATAGAATCCCTAAAGGATTGGCACAATTTGAGATAAAATCGCAAGTACCGCTGGAATTGAATTTTATTGATAAGCTCAGGGGCGTTACAATACTTAAAATTGAATCTCTCAAATCAATAGATTTGGCAAAATTACCTGAATGTTTGGAATATTTTCATTGCAGATGTGGCCATGCCACTGGAAGCATTTCTCATCTCATCAAGCTTCACACATTAATATTGCAATTGCAGAGCATTACAAACAAACGGTTACAAATTCCTGGAAGCGTTAAGCATTGCACCATTCATTCCGAAGCTTACTATTTTGAGATACAGATAATACTTGATGATTGCGTTAAGTTAGTCTATTTGGATCTTTCAAAACAATTACAAGACCCCAGATTTTTACACGACTACTACCAACTCTTGATGGACAATAGTCGAAATAATTATCTTTATTTGGGTCCGTGTTTTCCGCATAGAATTCTTTCTGTGGAGTTTGACCAGTTTATACGTAGAACGCCTGAGAAAGAAAAATGTTCATTGGAGTAGTACAATTCAATGGCTCGCCGATTTTGTCTTTACTTTTTAAATTTCGGTATATGTTAGGATTTCTTTGGAAATAAGAACTCTTGTAAGTATTGTCGACTCGTATCTAACCAGTAAACCAGGAACCATATTTCTCGAATGCAGCTCTAACTGATTCGAATATAGGAGGTAATCGTTCGTTGGTGTTGTTTAGTATTGAGGTAGTATTGAGGTACTTTTTTGGGAGATTATTGGTTCTTGAAATTATTGAAAGTAGGCGAGTTCCTTGTTTGACCCTTCCTTATTTTTCCGTCATCATTAAATACGATGACTGAAACCGTCTAACGCTTCGGGACTGCAACCCTTTAAATGATTTGGATGATTCATTAGTCATCTTTGAGTGAAGTGAGGAACAAAAAAAATAATTAATTAATGAAAAAACTGACATCAATTTTTGTTTTCTTTACTTAAACTCCTACAAAGTTTACTCAAACTAATTATTATGAATGTGCTTGTATATACAGGTCCAGGTACAACTACCGAAGGAGTTAAACATTGTTTAGAGGCATTACGTATTCACTTACATTCATATTATGCTGTACTTCCAGTCAATGAAAAGATTATCCTCAATGAACCTTGGATGAGAAAAACTTCTTTATTAGTATTCCCTGGAGGTGCTGATTTACCATATTGTAAAATCTTTAATGGTAAAGGAACTGAGATTATTAAGAAATTTGTGAAAAATGGTGGGAAATATATTGGATTCTGTGCTGGTGCATATTTTGCAAGTGGTAGATGTGAATTTGAAGTTGGCAATCCGGAAATGGAAGTCACTGGTGCCCGAGAATTGGGGTTCTTTCCTGGTATAAGTAGAGGATGTGCTTTCAAAGGATTTGATTATGATTCACATAAGGGTGCAAGGGCAGCGAAATTAACTGTTAACACTGCTATTATGCCTCATTCTCCTCCGCATGTCATAAATTATTATAATGGTGGTGGTGTGTTTGTTAATGCCTCAGAATATGACAATGTAGAGGTATTGGCAAGGTATGAAGAAAAAACTGATGTTGAAGATTTAGATAAAGCGGCAGTTGTTCATTGTAAAGTTGGCAAGGGTGATGTGTTGTTAACTGGAACTCATCCTGAATTTACTTCACATTTATTAAAACCAGAAGATGATCATTTTCAACAAGTTATAGATACTTTACAAAACTATGATCATGAAAGAAGATTATTTCTCAAAGATTGTTTAGAAAGAATTGGTCTTAGAGTTGATAAAGATGTTGATGCATCAATCCCCAATGTGACTCCATTGTATATTGCTTCTCCATTCCTTCCTGAAAAGATAAAAGATATTTATACAAGCTTGAATTCAAATTTGGATCTTAATCATGGTCATTTTTATCATGATCAAAATGATAAGTTTGTATTTCAAGATGAATCTCATGAAGAATACCTGATTGATCATCCAGAAAATGATGACGACCCCGCAACTTCAGTCAAACATGTTAAACTCTTAACTTCTGGAGAATTACCAACTTCCAAAACAACCCCTTATTTCAGTCTTGACAAATATTTCCATACTTTAAAACAATTATATAGTGGCGACAAACAACCTATTGGAACATTTGGAGGAGTTTTGGGTTATGTTGAAGTTACAACTTCTACGAATACTATTTTGGAGAAGAATCCTGGATGGTTACAATATTTACCTGAGGGGTTTGCCATAACTGCAACCACTCAAATCGCTGGTAGAGGTAGAGGAGGTAATGTTTGGGTGAATCCCAAGGGTGTATTAGCAACTTCGGTTTTATTTAAGGTGCCTGCTTCACCTAACGCATCTTCAACAGTTGTAACATTGCAATATTTATGTGGATTAGCATTAATTGAATCTATATTGGGATATGGCAGTTGTGTTGCAGGCAAAGGGATTGGATATGAAGATTTACCAGTTCGATTAAAATGGCCCAATGATATATATATTTTAAAACCAGAATATTTCAATTCTTTGGATGATGCAAAAGATGTTAGCTCAACTGTTGATGGGGACGAAGAAAAATATGTCAAAATCTCAGGAGCATTAATTAATTCACAATTTCTTAATGGACAATTTCATTTAGTTTGGGGTGCTGGAGTGAATGTTTCCAATGCTGCACCTACAACATCCTTGAATCTTGTATTGAACAAATTAAACGAAATTAGAGAAATAAAGGGATTGCCAAGATTACCACCTTATGAAATTGAACAATTGTTGGCGAAAACAATGTATAATCTAAATGAGTTTTATTTTGAATTTAAACACAGTGGGTTAAAACCATTTTTACCACTTTATTATAAACGATGGTTTCATTCCAATCAATCAGTGACTGTTGATAGAGATGGGATATTAAGGAAATGTATAATTAGAGGAATTACTCCTGATTTTGGACTTTTGATTGCTGAAGATGTAGATACTAAGGAAGTATTAAATTTACAACCTGATGGAAATTCTTTTGATATTTTCAAAGGGTTAGTATATAAGAAGACGTAATTAACATAGAGAGAGTGTGAATACTATTATATAGAAACTAAAAATGTAAGACTTATAAAAGAAAAGTAAACGAGAATAACGTTGTTTTGTAACATTGGTTACCTGTGTATCTGTGTCTCTTTGATTTTGAATTTAATTTTTTTTTGTTTGTTTGTTCTCTCTCAAACTTGAAAAATTTCTTTGCAAATTCACATCCAAAAATTCTGATCCACAGTTCCAAAGCATAATCCACATCAAATGAAGGTAAATATTGTTGAATGGAAAGCATTTTCCACTTGGCATTGGGAATTAGCACCTGCATCATCATCATCACCAAATGATTCAGGATATGTTGAAGAATTATGTGGAATTTGTCGTGTATCATTTGATGGTACATGTCCTAATTGTAAATATCCTGGAGATGATTGTCCTATAGTACTTGGATCTGGATGTACACATAATTTTCATTTACATTGTATATTGAAATGGCTTGAACAAGAAAATTCAAAGGGGTTATGTCCAATGTGTAGACAAATTTTCACTTTCGAAGCAAAACAACAACAAATCAATGTTGGTGGTGAAGATTTTCTAAATTTAAAAGCATTGATTGATGGTCATCAAGTGATTAGAGAAAGATTGGAAAATAATAATGAACAAGAGTTTGAATCATTTGGAGGAGGAACAAGTGGCGGAGAAACAGATTTACAAATGTCTTAAAGAATAATCGGCTAACATGCTTTATGAACCGATTTTATTGCCGAACCAATAGATGTGCGTTTACTGTAGCTCGGCACAGAACGCAAAAAAAAATAATTAAGAATGTTATTTTTTTTTCACCCATGTTTTTTTTTTCAGGGATTCCTGATTTATTAATTCCTTGTTCCGAGTCAATAGCTAACCTCTACAAACAATGCTTACGTCACTCTGGAAACCGGTTCTAGCTCGAAGAATAGTAACAACAAGATCAGGGTTTCAATCATTAATTAAAAGAAACATTGCTCAATCAATTATCCTCAGAAATGTTACGAAAATTCCTCCATCACCAACACCTTCCGCTCCCACTCCCACCCCTGGGAAACCATTAACCCAACTTGAAATTGCCAGATCCAGATTCTCACCAGAAGATCTTGAAGCAGCCAGATTAGCAAGATTGGCATCCTTAGGTCCCTATATTTCAAAATTGCCTGAGAAATGGATCCCATATGTCGAACTCATGAGACTTGAAAAACCGGTTGGAACTTGGCTATTATTACTTCCATGTTATTGGGCAATCACAATGGGTGCATATGCTATTCACGCGCCCCTACTGACTACATTGTCCACAATTGTATTATTTTCTTTGGGTGCTATCATAATGAGAGGTGCTGGATGTACTATTAATGATATCTGGGATAGAAATTTAGATAATCAAGTCGCCAGGACTATGGAAAGACCAATTACAAGTGGCAGGGTCTCAGTTCCGCAAGCCGTTGGATGGTTGGGTGCTCAATGTTTAGCAGGATTGGGTGTTCTTTTATGTTTGCCTGTTGAATGTTTTTATTTAGGTGCCTTGTCATTACCATTTGTAGCTGCCTATCCGTTGTTTAAACGATTCACCTATTATCCTCAAGCTATTCTTTCAATTTGTTTTGCTTGGGGATGTCTTTTGGGATTTCCTGGAGTTGGAGCACCACTTAACATGATGGTTGCTGGTCCATTATTCTTGTCGACCTGGATATGGTGTATGACTTATGATACTATTTATGCTCATCAAGATAAGAAATTCGATATTAAGGCAGGTATTAAATCCACAGCCTTAGCTTGGGGTGAAAAGTCAAAACCAATCATGAAGGGTTTAACTGCTGCACAAGCTGCGTTGTATATGATGGCGGGCGTAATGAATTCAATGGGACCAGGGTTCTATGTTACAGGTGCATGGGCATTAATTAGATTATACAACCAAGTTTTAAAAGTTGATTTAGATGATACCAAGAGTTGTTGGAGTGCATTCACTTCAAATATCCGTACTGGGTTTATTTTCTGGTTTGGTATACTCTATGATTATTTAGTGTTACTTGATTACATTTAGATTACCTGTATATATAGAAAGAAAAAATTCTATAATGATGTGGATAAGAATTCCTTATGTAATTGTTTAGTACGCGATGCTTCTTTCTTTACTACGGCCTTTCGGAATATCTGTTCTCTTGATTTCAGTTGTAATTCAATGATAGATCTTGCTAAAAAATTGAAAAGATAACCCAAGGGGAAATTCACGGGCACTAAATCCAAAGCTTCGGATGCCATAATATATTCCCCAGCATAAGTTTCAACGAAATGCTTTATAGAACTCTCCACTCGTTTTCCTTTACGGAATTCATCTAAGTAATATTCAAATATAAGAAGCAAATTCTGTCGAATAATTAACACATTTTGTAATGGTGGACACACAAGTGCACTAGAACCTTGATGGTAATAAAGCTTCTCAGGAAACCCTACTTGTTCGGTTATAGCAAACTTTTCGGCATTAGTAAAATCACACCATTCAAGAAGATCGTTTATGTCACCATTTAAAACAGTCCTATGATAATTATAAATATGGTGATCGGGAATTGTGATATGTTCCAACTGGTCCCTATTTACAAGAAATAACTCAATTGACTTTAAATAAAATTCAAGAAATACTTTTGATTCCTTCGATTTAGCCCCACTGATACTAAGAAAATCCATCCAAGTGATTTTTGGCCATCGATCATTCTCCAAAGAATTCAATTCCTTAAACAGTTGGATTAACTCGAAATATTTATTCTCCACTTCCCCCGTAAATACTTCAGATGAACCTAATATACACATTATCAGCTCAATTAATTCTTTAAGTAACTCTTTATTCTGATGATTTACAAGATATGCTCGCTCTAATAATTCAATTTGCAAAATTGTGAATTGTAACAGACCCTTATCCTCTCCTTGTTCACTTGATAATTCTTTCATGACTGCGCGATTTATATCTAGGTACCTTTTATCCGATCTAATGAACTCAAATCCTACTTTTCGATCTAACCTTAAAACCTGAAGCAAAAGTTTCCCATAATCTTGTTCATCCAACCAGCCACTCCCAAGAAGGTCAATTGCTTTTTGAATGTTAGTAGGAAGATTAGAACATAAATAGGTTGCAAAATCGTGAGCAATCTCCTCTTTATTTTTAAGATCCTTTGGTATCAAGAAATTGTATATTTCACAGATAGGTTGCAGGAACGACTTTTCCTCGAGTATTCCAATCAACCGCTTATTTAAATCATTATATGCATCCCAATAAATATCCCTCTTCAAAAACTCCAAAATTTCATCTTCGGTGCCATTGGAGTAATATTCGATTCTAAGTTCCGAACTCAAATGCCTGTCGTCAAGACGTTCAATATATGATTTTAATAGCCCTTCATTTCTATCCGCTTCCCAACTACGGAGAATTTGCTCTAAACCTTGATATCCTCCATTATATTCATACTCCCTACCTCCTAATAAAAATAAACTAAAATCTGTCGAAATGATAAGATCCTCTTCTTCTTCAAGTGTAAGGTATTGCAATATTCGTTCCTTCTTGTGACATGCCATTGATGCAAGAAGCAATAAATGACAAATGTAATGTTTTATCGCTCCTTGATAATCCTGTAAGTTGTAACGGTTTAAGAAATCCTCGAATTTTTTGGTTTCAACTGCTCGCTCAAACTCTTGTTGGATATCCAATATTATACTTCGTCGTTGTATACCCCAAACTTGTTTCCCATTATGTAGTACTATATTCGAGTCTTTGATTAAACTAGGCGTTTGAATTTGCCCTGATTTCAAGTCTTTCCATGATAGTATTGGATCAACAGATGTGTCATGGAAACAAATACCTGAGATATGCAGAATTTTAAATTGCTCTTCTATTTGATCAGGTATGGAATTATTTTCCTCAATTTGAATAGAATGTTCAAAGTTGTCTAAATGCATTACAATATCGGTCTCCAAACTTTTCAAACTTGAAATTATTAATTTAGATGCCGATTCGCTGTTAAATATTCCAAATGCATATGGCCACTGTATTTCCATTCCACCATCTGGATAACCGTGTCCCACCCATATTAATGTACCCCTAGTGACATCTCCCAGAGTATTTATAAACATCGCAATTGAAGTTTGTGGATCAGACAGAATAGTCAATAAAAATTCCACTTGGTTGGTATCTTGAGATTGAAACGCTCGAATACATGGTTTAACCCAATTATTTTGGGAATCGTTATTATATCCAAATAATGGAATTTTTCTACTATTATCAATATCTATAATATCATAATTTTCTTGATTCGCCACAACCACAACTTTGATGTTCTTCGAGTCAGAGGAATATGATTCTCCAGTAATTGCTCCGGAATAATTTATTTCTCGTATAACTCGTATTTGGTTATCATTAAACTGAACAATCCTGACTTTGGAAGAACCTAGAACCAAAATGGAATCACTGTTTTCATTAATTGAAAAAATCTCTATATCATTTATATCTTTCATTTTGCGTACATGACATGGTGATAATTCAGGTAAAGTATGGAAAGTGGTAATTCTATTTGATAAAATCAACATTCGTTGCGAATTGGGTAGACATATAATCTTGTCTATTAGGATTTTGTCACTGTTGATTTGTAATTGAGATATGAGAATATATTCTGAAGCATCTTCGAAATGATGATAATGAAGGACTCGACCTTTATTGGTTCCTATATACACATTGATCTTATCATAACTTGATAAAGCTGTGATCAGCTCGTCCTTTTCCAAATCAAGTTGGAGAAGAAATGGAGTTATCTGGTATTCTAATTTATGTTGTTTAATCTCATCCAGTTGCCCTGACTCCATTTCTTTCTTCATTGGTGGAGTTTAACCCTTTATTTGTGATATTTGGAGAAGTAAGAAATCTGGTAGCTTTGAAAATTGACAAGCATAACAAAAAAAAAACAAAAAATGTGAGAACTTATATACAGGAACATATTTAAAAGTCATAAACTCGAACCCCATGATTTACATGTCTTTGCGCTCTATCTAGTTATTGGATAAACAAGCATGGTGTGCTTCCTCTATTCTTGCAGCTACCAGTGACCAACTAGTACGACACAGGAGTAGAAACCAACGAGTCAGTTGAAGGTGGCATTATTGGAGGAAATGCCAAATTATCTCTATGAGCAACATATTCACTATCAGCATATCCCAATATTGATTCAATTTCTCTGCTTTTGTGTCCTTTAATTAATCTAATTTCCGAAGCCAGATAATTTACTCTACAATGTCCAACTTCAATAGCACCACTAACAGGCGAGTTAGTGTCAGCAATCACCTTGATTGAAACACATTCACTTTCATGGAAATTACCTACAACATCAACAATACCAGCAGGTAATAATCCCGCTCTATCTTTTCTGGTTAATGCTTGGAAACATCCCAGATCTATTATAAGTGCTCCCTTGGTGTTTAATCCATGTAATAGCCAAAATCTACGATCTGATTTTATTTGAGTGTCTACTGGTAACCTTAAGAACCTGGTGTGCAATGGAATCTTACCCTCACTAACATCTTTAGCAAATATTTGCCTTTGTTCGTCCATGGTTAATGACAGTCCATCTTGTGATTGTATATGTGCAACAATGTTTAAAATATAATGTGGTTGGCTGGATAATGTTATGATGGTAGTTACCCCTGCATTAGTTGCCAATTCTGCCGCAATTAATTTAGTTGTCATGCCTCCTGTACCTACTTTTGACCCTGCGCCTGTTTCTGTATCTGTATTTACATCAAGTTCGTCTATTTTTTCCACAATTAATATTGGTTTAGCCAATGGGTTAGTTCTAGGATTATCAGTATATAAACATTCCACATCGGTCATTAAGAAAAGATAATCAGCGTGAATCATACCAGCAGTAATTGCAGATAAAGTGTCATTATCACCAAACTTAATTTCTGAAACTGATAATGTGTCATTTTCATTTACAATGGGGATAACTCCCATTTCTAATAGTTCAATTAACGTATTTCTAGCATTTTTATATTGAGTGAAATCCATAATATCATTTCTAGTAATTAAAATTTGGGCAATTGTTTGATCCAATTGTCTAAATAAATCATCAAAAAGAGCAATTAATCTACCTTGACCAATTGATGCTAATGCTTGAACAGCTGCTAATTTACTTGGTTTAGAATTGATACCAACTCTTTTCATACCGCATGCAATTGCTCCTGAAGATACAAGAATTATTCTATGACCTTGTCTACGTAATCTAACAATTGTTTCCACTATGAGTGACATATTGGCTAATCTTGGTTCAAGTGATTCTTCATCAACAAGTGATGAAGTCCCTAACTTGATGACTATTGTACATGGTTTCTGGGTATTCATGTTGTTTCTCTACTCGTTGTTTTGTTTGTGTTGATCTTTCTAACTGGCATCCTTTTTAACCATGAGTGAAAAATTTTGATCGTATTTTTTTTCCGATTCCGTTGAGTCTCCAACATGATGACTCCACTTGAAAGGAGCGGGAATGGGGCACACTCTTTTATATGTCCCTGTAAATAATTAATAAGTATCAATACATATTCATTCAGACTTCATTTTATAAGTTTAATTTCCCATCAGTATATGTCTTGTATAATGTTAGTTATGGTGTTCGATTTTTTTTTGTTACGAATTCCATGACTCATTTACCGATATAGATAGCTTATATCCACAGGACCAGGTACTTCGAATTACGGCGAACATTGCCATTACATGTTCTCTATCATGAAATGAATTGGTCGTAGTATAGCTATTATCAAAACCAGTTGCGAATATGTGAACGGACTCACTTACTCGCTACATCGCATCGAAATTAATCTCTTTTTGCATTTTGTATACAAGAGGTTGCAAATTACCAACATTGTTGGATCACTCGTGTGAGGGCTGTTTGAAATACCCCGAAAATAGAGATTCTTTCTAAACCAACGTTGGCTTACAAGCATAGTTCCGTAGTATGGCTTTTGTCATTAAAGAAAGCTAGGATCCTAATGAAACTAACTTTTAAGTATACACTACATTAACTATTTTAAAAGAGCCAAATAACGTTTAATTAAATCTATATTCTAGAAAGAACTTCTAATGATAATATCTAATGGAAACTTTATCAGATTGTCTAAGATCCTCTGCAATGACAGTACAATCATCCCCTGGAAATAAATCAAACCCATTATCTTGCAAGAAAATATCACGTTCTGAACAAATAACCTCCACTCCTTTAACTGGTTTATCACTAGAAAGAGTAATATATCCATCATGAACTTCATAGTCAATTGACCTATCTGGGAATTTCAAATATTTCAAAGGTTGGGGCCAATCACCAGCAGAGGCAATGATCTTGTTATCATCTTCTCCTACAAATCTGCCATAAACAACAACAGGTATAATACTTGGAATGTCTAAATCTTTAATGAATTCAGTTGTCAGATTAGCTTTCAAAACTACTGGAGTATCAGGTAAACTCTTCAATTTTTCTCCACTAGTAACATGATAAATATCCACTTTCAAAACTGCCAGTTGATCTTCAGTCTTGGAATTTACACCCCAAAGATCAATCGAAAGTGTTATAGGACTATAATCAAATGCAGACCCAAACTCAACATCTTCAACCACTTTTCCATTTTTTTTTGCAATTCGATAAATTCCCAATCCAATAGGTTGACTTTCTCGTTTAACACTATAATAAGCAAGTTTAGGTCGTTTATAATAATCTATAAGTGACCATGAAGCAACTGGCCAACAATCATTAATTTGCCAAACAATAGTACCTCCATTATATCTCTTCTTATCACCTCTCCATTCTCTTCTCCAACATCTATATGCATATCCAAGACATTCCGCTTGCATTAATTGAGTAGCATAAATCCAAGAATCAAAATCTAATCCTTGAACTTTAATATTTTCAATGACATAAAGAGCTAATCTTCGTTCAAATCCATCCGCTTTATTATGATGATCAACAGTTTCACTTTGAGGATATAATTCAGTTGGATCAGTTATACATTGTTGATAAGTTTTCTTATTTGGTAACGCTTCCATTCCAAATTCTGAAACAAATCTTCCACCTAATTTATACCAATTTTGATATTTCTCTTGAGATCCATGCCATACATTCCATTGATGCAAATCACCAACAGTAGGATCAGATGTAGGCTTACCATTACCCCATGGAGAACCTGGATGATATGGAACATCCGGTTGATACTCTTTAACTAATTTTGGTAAAGTGTTTTCATAAATGGTTCTAGCAGGGAAATTTGTATTTGAATAATCTCCTGATAAATCATTTGGATCATATTGTAATCCCATTTGTTCAGCAACTTGATAATCTTCATTATTACCTGCATAAATCGTAACACAACAATGGTTTCGTAATCTTCTCAATTGATGTTTGACTTCTTCAGATACACTAGCAATAAATGCTGAATCACCAGGATATTGACCACATGCAAACATGAAATCTTGCCAAACCATAATACCTAATCTATCACATTCTTCATAAAATATATCTTGTTCATAATAACCACCACCCCAGACTCTAATCATGTTTTGATTCCCATTTATAGTTAAACGTAACCAATCTTTATAATCTTGTTCTGTTAATAATGTTTGTAAAGAATGAGCTGGAATCCAATTAGATCCGGTACAATAAATTGGAATATCATTAATCTTAAAATAGAAACTGGAACCTGGTTGATCTTCTAATTCTTCTTGAACCAATTCAACTTTTCTAATACCTACGTGTTTGGTTATAATTGGACCCGAAGGAATTGAGACTGTGAATTGATATAATGGTTGTTGCCCATGTCCAATTGGATACCATAATTCTGGATTTTCAATCTCAAGGGCATTGATAATCTTATCTGACTTTTTATTGATGGTATTGGAAAATGTCTGAATGAGATCACCATTAGGATGAAATACTTCGACATTAATAGGTGTAGAATATGAAGTATTGAGTGTAGTTTCAATTGAAATTTTAACTTTTGATAAATCTTGGGCATTAACTTTAACATAAACATCATCAATAATAGTATTAAAAGACACCAACTTAACTGGTTTATAAGGACCACAAGTAATTAAGACAGGACCCCAATCCCAACCAAAATGGTACTGTGCTTTTCTTGCATAAAGACGACTTGGATCACCGTTGAAACATGCTAATATCCCTTTGTTTTTCTCAATCTCTTTGGCAGTTACCAAAGCACTCTTAAATTCAATTCTTAATACATTCTTTTGATCAAATAATAAAACTTCATTAACGTTAACCAGATATTCTCTAAACATATTGTCGGTTTTTAAAATTTCCTTTTCATTTAAATAAACCGTTGAAAATGTATCCAATCCTCCAAATATCAAGACATGTTCTTTAAGTTCTTTCTTTGGCGCCATAAATTCATTCTTATATTCCCAATCAGTTTCGCCTATCCATTGTACTTCCTTTTCATTCATATCTAAAAATGGATCCTTGATTGAGTTATTGGCTAATAAATCAGCATGAATTTCAGTAGTTATTGCATGTTTTCTTGAATATTGCCAATCTTCTTGAGAATTGGATTGGCGGTATTGCCAATTGGTTAATACTTGTTCCTTGTACATGGTTTGCTGTCGGAATATTAGATTGATACGTTTGAACATGATGAAAGGAAATGTGACTTGATTTTTATAGTAAACGTGTTTTATTGTCGAAGTGGGATCTGAATTGTTTTAAAGAAAAAGGCTCGAACTTCTTTGTGGTTAATTTTTTAAGAATTGTTTGTATGTGCTTTTTGTGTGGGGTCGAGAGACAAACACTTAATAATCAAAAATCTGCGGAATGATTTCCTTTTTAGGCAAGTGATCCAAACTAGTTTTTGTTAGACTAAATACCTTATTGTTCAACACATACAATGAGAGACAATATAGAGCAAGCTTTCAACTAACAATCGAGTTGTGAGACTACAAGACTTCCGGGGAATGTTGGGTTCTTTAACATATTTTCGATTGCTCTAACTTTTACTTATTGAATGATTCTATAAAGAGAGATCTACCAAGTTCTCTACATCTAAACATTTTCTAAATCATTTTCATCTTATAAAACCAGATTAATTATTACTCTTTCTCACAATCTCCTTTAACTTGTCAATATTAATTATTTGTGATGAACCTGAAGAAGGATCCAGTGACTTCAATATTGAAGTTTCTAAACTATCGGGATCAATATCTCGCCAATACGATAATTTCTGACGGATATTCGCAGGAGCCAAACTCGGATAATGCTTATTAATAGCATTCATAATCTCATTGTATAAAATCACATACAGTAATGGTTGGAAATGAATCCCGTCAGATATATAATTCCCAATTCTTGCAAGGGTTTTATCAGCTGGGGTCTCTTTTAATAACTCTTCTTGAGTAAACCCGCCATCTAACCTAAATGTATTCCAAAGATCAACAAATGCAACATTATATTTTACAGCTAGTGATTTTACACCTTCTGAATATTCAAGATAGCTTTTCATAGTATGCCCAGGAGGAATTGAATCAGTTTTACCTCTTGATTCATAAAAATTGAGAAAAGCTTTCTTATAATCATGTAAACTAGGACCAATAATAATTGGACTAATGTTGTTTTCAATTGCTAATTCAATCATTTCAGCCAAATTTGATTTATATCTCTCTAATGGAACACCTTGTAATTTACTCAATTCATCATCTAATCGTAGTGCATCATTGGTTCCAAAAAATATTGTTATTAATTTAATGTTGTCCTTGGTTGAATTTAATTCAGCTTTAATAATTTTTGATAATAAATATTTACCTTCTTCTGAATTATATCCAGCATAACCACGATTCAAAACATCCAATTTTCTAATATATTCGTTCTGTAATGCTGCCATTAATGAAAATGGGGATGAACAACTAAATTGAGTTATAGAATCACCAAACATGATAAATTTATCATAACTCAATACCAGTCTTTGGTTCGGTTGGTTAAGTTTATCGTGATGACTTTTAAACATAGAATTTGGCAAATCTTCCAATGTAACTTGATCCCACTCAACAACATTATCAATTAATTTATTTGGAGAATATTGAGATTCAGTTAGTATATTACTTAATTCGTTAGTCAAAATCTTATATGCTTTGCTAGTGAAATGTATCCCATCATGGACTAATTCCTTTAAATTATCAATGCCGTTATCATTCAACACTTGTTCTTTACTCAAATCAAGTGCAACTCTAAATAGATTCCACAAATCAATAAATTTAACATGATGTAGACGTGCAACTTGTTTAGCACACTGACTATATTGCAAATATCTCTTATTGGTAACCATTGGTTTATCAGTAGGTCTACCTCGTTCTTCTAAACCAATTCTAGCCAATTTATCAAAATGTAAACCAGGACCAATTACAATTGGCATAATGTTATACTCTAAAGATAACTCTACCATAGCATTGATATTCTGTTTGTATCTTTCCAAAGGAACTCCCTGAATTTTATTTAATTCGTCATCAACTTGAAAAGCGTCATTGGTACCAAAGAATATTACAATTACTTTGATATTGTTTCTTTCTTTCTTTGATTCGGCCTCTAAGATCTTGGGTAAAATTAATCTAGCATGATCTGAATTATAACCACTAAACCCACGATTAATAACATCCAATTTACGAATGTATAAATCTTGTAATTGAGATGTCATGGAATATAATTGTTCATCTTGAACACAACTGAATTGAGTAATTGAATCACCAAATAAAATGAGTTTATCTAAAGTTATCTCCAGCATAGTCACTCCTTTTGGTTTTGTTTAATCTTCTAACATGACTAACATAAACCTGGATGTTTATTTGATGTCTTTAAAATAAAGTGAGGAAAAAAAAAATAACCTTATTGTTTTAAAACCCCCCACCATTGTTCTAACTTCTCACACACACACACACACACAGATGATACACAAAACTCGACATTGAGTTGGGCGGCGTTAGTAGCTTAGGGTTAGCGCTAGCGAGTTAAACCTCTTTTTATCGAATTCTAATTTATAAAGTCGTACTCATTTTTATAAGTTTAGACTGTAAGCCCAACTTGACATTTTATTCACAAAATGCTCAATGAAAAGTGGTGGAAAGAAGCTACTGTATATCAAATCTGGCCCACTTCTTATAAAGATTCCAATGGTGACGGTATCGGTGATATTCCAGGTATAACCAGCACCTTGTCCTATCTTCAGGATTTAGGAATTGACGTTGTTTGGCTAAGTCCCATATACGATTCTCCAATGAATGATTTCGGTTATGATATTTCTAATTATGAAAATGTTTATCCCGGTTTCGGTACTTTATCCGATATGGACAATTTAATTCAACAAGTTCATTCTCGAGGAATGAAAATTATTTTGGATCTTGTAATTAATCATACATCAAATCAACATCCATGGTTCCAAGAATCTCGATCTTCCAAAACTAATCCGAAAAGAGATTGGTATATTTGGAAACAACCCAAATATGATTCTTTGGGCAATAGACACCCACCAAATAATTGGGGTTCTTATTTCTCTGGTTCAGCTTGGAAATATGACGAATTAACCAATGAATACTATCTTCATTTATTTGCTGAATCTCAACCCGATCTCAATTGGGAAAATGATGATGCTCGCAGGGCAATTTTCAAATCAGGAATTAAATTCTGGTTAGATCGTGGTGTAGATGGATTCAGAATAGATACTGCTGGGATGTATTCCAAACATCAAGATTTCCAAGATGCACCAATAAAGTTCCCTGATATGCAATTTCAACCATGTAAGATCTTTCATCAACATGGTCCCAGAATACATGAATTTCATAAGTCAATTGCCCAGTTAATGAAACCATATGAGGTTATGACAGTAGGTGAAGTGGGCCATTCAACACGGGAAGAATCATTGAAATATGTTAGTGCAGCTCAGGATGAAATGAATATGATGTTTTTATTTGATGTGGTTGAATTGGGTACTGACCCTGCAGATCGGTTTCGAATGTCTGATTTCAATCTACTTGATTTCAAAACAGCAGTCAAGACTCAAGGTGAATTTATCGAAGGTACTGATGCTTGGTCTACTGTTTTTATAGAAAATCATGATTTCCCAAGATCAATCAGTAGATTTGGAAATGATAGTCTGGAATTTAGAATTTCTTCAGGGAAGGCATTAGCAATATTACAATGTTGTCTTACTGGTACTCAATTTATTTTCCAAGGACAAGAGATTGGAATGATAAATCTTCCAAGTACTTGGCAGATTGATGATTATAAGGATATTGGCACCTGGAATTATTACAAACAATTCTTGGATATGAATCCCAATGCCAGCCAAGACCAAATATCAGGATTAATGACCAAAATTAATCATATGGCTAGAGATAATGCCCGAACACCAATGCAATGGAACACAACCGACAATGCCGGTTTTACTACAGGAAAGCCTTGGATGAAGGTAAATGAAAATTATCTTCAAATTAATGCTGAAATTGAATCCAAAAATCCAAATTCATTATTATCATTCTGGAAGAAGATGATTATTCTTCGTAAGAAATATAAGGACTTGTTTATTTATGGTCATTTTTCCATTCTTGATTTTGAAAATCCTAAAGTATTTACATTCTTGAAGCAAAGTGAAACCAGAACTGCATATATTGTGATTAATTTCTCAACAGAAGAAGTTATATTTGAGAAATTAGTTGAAAAAGAACTTGAGTTACTTGAATCATCAGTTATTAAATCTAATAGTGAAAAGCTATCTCCCTATGAAGGCCGAGTATATCTATTAAAGGAATAGAAAGTAAAAATTCCATATAGATTATATAATTAGAAGATATCTCAATGCCTAAATCGAAAAAATTGAAGAGTTCTTCTCCTGTTACGTCCCTCTCTCTCTCTCGCTTATCCACCTAGCAGCATCATCCCTGGTCCAAGGAAATATCCATCATTTAAACTCTCAATAATATCAATAAACCAAAATCCAATCAAAACAACAAAATAAATAAGACACAAAATAACCCCCTTAAAATAATTTGATTTCCCTTCGGCATAAACATAAGTAAACAAATAAATACTAATTAAAGTAGCAATAATATCCCATCTTGGAAATACCAATGAAAAAATCTTTTCAACATCGGTATAATTCTGATACATTGAATATAAAACCAAACAAGGAATTTGAATCAAGACAACTTGTAGAGCATATGCACTACCAATCTCCATCGAAAGAGCAACATTCCCACCAATGGCAAAAGAAATAGCATTCAAGAATTCCGTGGTGTTGGGTACTAATGCAAACACAGTTAACCCCAAGAATTTAGGATCGATGGGAAAATTAATCAAAATTGAATCAACCGTATTCACCAAAATTTCAGCAATAATGGCATATAATAATGTAGCTGACAATAAAATAACAGTAGATTTAGTTCTGGACCAATTGGGTGCGTCATGACCTGCAGCACCTCCAAGATCATCTTCATGATGGTCATCTTCAGCTTTGGCAGTGGCTACATGAACTGGAGTTGCGGGAGGAGGAACACTCGTTCTTCTCTGTACGGGTGATGCAATAGGAGGAGGTGGTGGATGTACTGAAGTTGAACGTGCCAGTTCAAGCATTTGATCTCTTAATGGAGGTAATTTCACCATTTTGGCAGGTATTGAACCGATAGCTGAACTGGACAATTGTAATGGGGTTGCACTTGTCATACTTACAAAACTTGGAGATCTTAAAAATCGTTCTTCTTGTTTTTTGGCTTCATGAGCATTAGTTGCCCAAATCAAAGCTGCGTGTGTTCTTAATGTGAAAATTAACCCACATACATAGGCAATAAATAAAGCAACAGCCACAATTAATGAAAATGGTTTTATGACTTTGTAATATAAAGCATCCAATGTAAATGAAGGTTGGATAAATCTACATCTGTTACAATCATCAATAGTTAAATCGCATTTCTTACATTTAATTTCATAAGCACCATAAATTTGATAAAACAAAGAAGGAGCAAACATGGCCAACATGGCAAATAATAACATTGTGGACGAGACACCAGCAGAACGAGGATTATATCTTTGAGTTTTTCTCTTAACTGCCCCACCACACATTGAAAGACCCGGTAATAATAAAACACCACCCAAGATTGATCCAATCATTGAACCTTCAACTAATTTGCCTTTGGATTGATTCAAGGCAACACAATATAAAAAGATTTCCACAATGGTTGAGAAAAATGCATTAATTGCAGCACCAACACCCATTGAAGATTGGGCAGAAATGGAGGCCACTGCTTGTCCAATGAAATAAGCTAATGGAATAATTGAAAAAAGACATGCACAAAATAAAAATGTTGAATTAGTAAACCAAGTATCCCATTTCAAGGATTCTTTTAATGCATAAAAATCAAAAATGACAAATATAACCACTGATAATAAATTAATAAAGAAAATATTTGTACCATCAATGGTATATTTATAATAATGAAATCCACAACATCTATAAGTACATAATAAAATGCTTTGGTGATGTTTCTTTCTTTTCTTTCTTTGAGGATCTTCCATTCGCTTATAATATTCTTTTTCCAATTCAAAATCTAATGCTAAAGGATGTCTTCTTAAATGAACATTCAAAATATTGGTAATTTTTGCCATTGGAATAGTGAAAACACCTAACCAACAAAATAACCCAACGAGATATAATAATGGTTGTAAAATTACATGGAAATAAATATAAAATGCAAGACGTCCACCACTCCACCTTCCTCTTCCGAATAATCTCTTCTTTATATCTGGATCATCTTGTGTGTCATCAATGGCACTGGATTCAGTTTGTTCTGAAGTTCCTGTATCGGTTCTATTAGTAGGTGGAGGATGTGGTTGTGGTGGTTGTGCATTACCTGCTACTGCTGATGATGAAGATGCAGCAAATACATTTGAAGCAGATGCAGTCTCTCCAAGTGATGCATAAGCATCTCTTAATGGACGTCCTTTATCATCTTTCAATAATGGTTTAGACTCACTATTAGTATATCTTCTAGGAGGAGCAAAAAATAATCTTCCTTCTTCTTGTAATCTCCATTGATGGAATTCATTAATTGTTCTTCCATAAAGTTCATCTTCATCTAAATAATTTTCATCTTTATTTAATAAAACAAATTTCCCAAATGGGAATAACCAATATCTTCCTAATTTTAATAATAATTTAACATAAGGTCTCAGATGTCTTTGAATAGCAAATCCTGAAAATATAAATACAAATGCAGCACCAATTAAACAAATTAAATAAATAAATAAACCACTAGTTAAACACCAAATTATATTGGTAAGAGTAACACCCCAAGAGATGGTAGTTGTAGGTTTTCGTGGATCAAAATCATGAATATCTTCTTCTGCTCTAGTGGCTACTGATCTTTTCTTCTTATATAAAGAAGGTTTCCAAATCTTAATACCAAATGGATGTGTTGAATTAATTGCATCTTGTCTTTCTCGTAAATTTAATGAACCTACAGTTTCAATTGATTTCAATGACCGAACATCTCCATCAGCTCCAGCTCCTTCACCGCCACCACCAATAACTTCTTCGTCGTTTTCTACTACACCACTTATATCACCTTCAATTGAATCTATATCAGGTAGCCCATTACTATCTCTTCTTGATTCTACCAAATCTTCCAACATTTTAATATTCTCTTGAGCATCTTGTAAATCTTTAACAATTGCCGATTCAATTTCAACCACTTGGTCAATAGGTGATCTTCTAGGAGTAATACCATCAGTACTGGTACTAACATTTGTATCAATAGGATTAAGTAATGGTGATTTTGTCTTTCTATTATATACCGCTTTTAATGCATCATTATAACCTTCTAAATAAACTCGATCACTAGAAATTGTATCATCAATTTCCATAGTATCAGAAAAGTCTTCATCTATTATTCTATCATTAATGTCATCATCTACTGAAAATACTAATTTCAGATTAGAAGCATTGGGTCTTTTAAGTCCTGATTTAGATTTCTTTTTTAATCTTGGTCTTGATCGTAAACTATTTGTTGACAGCATATTAGTAACACTTGGAGTTCGTGAAGTTAAATCATCACTTAAAGGTAATAAACGTGATGACGATGATGTTCCCTGTATAGGAGTATTTGACATTTTTGGTCGGGGGAGGGGGCAGGGAAACGTTTATACACAAACTTGAAAACTCAGCCTTAAAACACAGTTTTTGTTTTTTTAGTTTAAAAATAGTCTTTTAATTAAACATCATAGAAAAAGTCAAGAAAAAATTAAACTTGTGAGGAGATCTAAAAATGAGTGATTTAATTTAAACTTCCCTTAAAATTTGAGTTGATTTTTTAACAAGACGACACACGCTCTCTTCTCTACAGTTAATAATTAAAATTCACTTTAAATTATTCTGAAAAATGGGTTATAAATTTATATTCTGTTTCTCTTTCTCTCTCCAATAAACATTTTGCGAATTAAAAAGAAAAAGAAAACTTACATACAAACAAACAAACAAACAAACAAACAAACAAACAAACAAACAAACAAACAATTCGAATCCTCTTTAATTCAAATTTACTTCTTCCCTCCTTATACTCTCGTTTCCACCCCCCTCCTTATTCAACCACCCAATCTTTGACCCTTACCTCTAAAAGAAGTCTCATTATCGTCGCTATCATCATCTCGTCTAGTATTACTTCCACTAAACCATGAAGAAGAACCTTGGTTGGATGATGATGATGATGACGATGATGGTTCCCTATCAAAAGTACGCTTTGCTTGTGCTTGCATGCATGGAAAACAAGTCTTTGGAGGTGGACGTCTATCTAATCCTTTTATGTTACTATTGGTTGGTTTAGGTTGAGGATATTTTAAAAATTTATAAAGCCATGAGGGACCCCTTAAATAACCCTTATCATATACTGAATCGCCAATAATTTCATCACCAACTTGTCCAAAGTTACCAGGACGGTCAACATATGTTGCTCCTACTCTTTTTCCAATAAAATGGTTTCTTGGAGAAGTCCCATAAGCACCTGGAAATAAATTATAAATTGGAATGGTATGTGATTGTAAACAAAGATATAAATATCCAGCAATTATACCAATAATTGACCCAATTGCGGCAGAAGGACCACTGATTACTACATTAACGATAATATTTCCTAATGGTAAATAATAAGCTTTGATGGGGATGAGTCCCATTAAATTAATCATGGCATTCTTGTTTTCTCTTGACCAAATATAAGTAATACAAGACAATAACAGTGAATGAGGAAATAACATCAATGGCATACGACCTTGATACCATTGAATTGAAAATCGAACAAGTTGAATAAAAGTACCATTAACAAGTATAAACCAAACATAATCCGGAAATATTCCTTTAAATTTGCCAGCTTCTAAATGATTAGAAAATGTATAAAAAAAATACATATTAAGTAAAACATTTAATCCACCTAAATCACCAGGGATAATAAATGAAGAAAATAATTTATAAGAATGAAGTAATAATGATCCAATCGCAGATATCTTGTTCATATAACTAGGATCAAATTCTACTATATATCTAGCAATTTTGACCCATCTGAATATTCTTGGTTGATCAATATATAAAACATCGAAAGCTCCAAATACATTAATAGCTAAACATGCTAATACTGAACCAAGGGTAAAGAATCTGGTGACAGGAGGGGTTCTCTTGATACTTTCTAAAATAGGGTTTGTTGACATTAGTTGGGTTGGGTTTGAATTTGATTTAAAAAAGATAAATGACGTGGAAGGAAATTTTTGAATTTTGTGAGCATGGAGAGAGAGAGAGAGAATTTTTTTTTTTGTGGTGGCGATTTTGTTGTTCTCCTCACTTTAGTTAACACCTATCTACAAATCTTGTCCATTTCAAGCAAGTAAATCATACTATGATGGCTACAGGCT
Organism: Hemisphaericaspora insectamans; assembly: GCA_030578955.1. Taxonomy (NCBI): domain Eukaryota; kingdom Fungi; phylum Ascomycota; class Pichiomycetes; order Serinales; family Debaryomycetaceae; genus Hemisphaericaspora; species Hemisphaericaspora insectamans. Next base: position 4,758 of record JAKTZT010000013.1, on the reverse strand, counting down.
ACGGTATCCCTCCCTCTCCCCCCCCCCCGCCCAAAGGCTGAGAGAGAAAGCTTCGACATAACCAATTGAATAAGAGAGAGTCCATTCGTTACTTTTTCAATTGTCTAGGTTTTTCTTTGGCGAGGGATATGACATGACTTAACAGTTTATATGTCCACACACACATATATGGATATAGATATATGAAAGAAATCACATATTAATGTAACTTATAAGAAAAAGTGAACTGTTACCTATGTTATGTAATAATTGCTCTCTATATATAAATGTATATCTCTATCAATTGACTTTTAACATAGCTTTAATCTTTTAGAATATTGACAGAGAGAGCCAAAAAAAAAAACAGGATGAGAAAAATTCCATTCATCTTCTCTTTCCATTTTATAAACAGACTTCTTTTCATATACACACAAACACACATAGTTAATCTTCATAATGAAGTTAGTTCGCTTTTTAATGAATATACCCAATTCAACTAATCAACCTATAACAGTAGAATTAAAAAATGGTTCAAGCATTACTGGAACTTTATTATCATGTTCACCAACAATGAATCTTTCCCTTAAAAATGTTAAATTACAACAACCTTTCCAAGATCCAACATTACTTAATTATATAAACATTAGAGGAAATCAAATAAGACAAATCATATTACCTGATCAAATCAATATAGATTCAATTTTAGCGAAATCAGTCAATAAAATTAAAGGCCATGGTGCTGGGCCTGCTTCGGCTGGTAATATTCGAAAACCATTTAAACCAAAGCAACAACAACTGCAACTGCAAATGGGCCGCCGAGCAAGACCTATATAACAACATGTTTATATATATATATATAAATATATTTGTAATAATTACCACTATATACAGACAACCAAACTAAAACTTTTTACTTACATAAATAATCCTTTTAGTACCAAGCATTCTTCTTTCTTTCAGCTTGTTTAGCCAATTGTTTTCTATATCCAGGTCTAACAGCCAAAATCTTTTCTTCCATAGTAGCCAATGCTTCTTCCTTAGCAGCAAGCTTTTCCGGTAATTTTCTTTCCCATTTAGGTAATTTATTAAATGAAATACCTCTCATCCAATTCTTATTTTCATATTTATCTTGATAAAATTTCCTTGGTAATGGAGGTAATAAATCTTGAATACCAAACTTATATGCTAATTTATATAAATCACCAGCACGTCTCAGTGAATATTTAGGTGAATTCCATACTCCATTCTTGGGATTTTTATTTGGTAAAAATGGATTTTGTTGTGGGTCATCTGTGGTTGTTGGTTTATCAGCATATGTGGTATATGGTCTAGGTGGAAATTTAATGAAAAAGTTGTGAAGTTTTTGCGGAAGTTTAGCAAATGCTTCCTTGGCTGTTAATGACATCCTATTTTTGCTGTATCTTTTTACTTTTTATAGAGATTTGCCTAATCAAATTTGTCCTCTTTTTAAATCGTTTTGGCGGTGAAAAAAGAGAAAACGAAAAAATTTTCCCTTGATGTTTATATGCAGGTATGGCGTATTGGTAGCGCGTGGCTTCTAAACTGATCTGTATTGCAAAAAGAAGAATAGGCAGCAGAATTCAATCTAACGATGGATAATTATCTTAAAAAAAGGGGGGACAATCCTACAGAAGTATGTTTGTAGCTAAATTTTCTATAATTCATTAAAGATTAAAATTCGCAATCAATGCTATTTGTTTTTTTTTAAATATTAAAACGTAAAATATACAAGAGTGTCTTGATCCAACATTTACAATGGACCATCAATCAAACACTTGACAGCACCACTACCTGCTCTGACTAAATCATAAGCCTTGATAGCATCTTCAAACTTGAATCTGTGTGTAATCAATTGTTCAAAATCAATTGGAGCTTTTTCTTTACCATTTTCATAATTCTTATCAAAGATATTAACTGCAGTCTGATAATCACCATAATCATATCTAAAAGAACCAAATAAGGTTAATTCCTTAGTAGCAAATTCAGTAATTGGGAACTTAACAGAAGCACCAGCATTACCAACTTGAACAAATCTACCACCTGGAGCAGCAGCCATAACACCCATGTTAATACATGGTTCAGCACCAGTACATTCTAAAATAACATCAGGTTGGAATCCATCAAAGGATTTGATTAAGGCTTGGTAATCACCACCAGTCTTGGAGTTGAAAATATGAGAAGCAGCACCAATATCTTTGGCCATTTGTAATTTATTGTCAAAAATATCAACAATGATAACTTTGGCTGCTCCCATAGCAGTAGCAGTAGCAGCAGCTAATAAACCAACTGGACCAGCACCGAAAACGGCAACTTTATCACCAAATTTAACACTGGCTAATTTACATGCATGAACACCAACAGAAAGTGGTTCAACCATAGCACCTAATTCCAAAGAAACATGATCTGGTAATTTAACCAAGAAATCTTCAGGAGATTTGAAATATTTACATAAGGTACCTGGTGGGTTTGGTTCACCTTCAGTTGAGTTTGGAGTAGCAGCAAAACACATATGTGGACATAAATTATAATGACCAGATTTATATTCTTTAGATAATCTTGATGGTACACCTGGTTCAATGGCAACACGATCACCAACTTTTAAAGTAGTGACCTTTGGACCGATTTTAGAAACAATACCAGCGGATTCATGACCTAAAACCATTGGTTTCGTTAAGACGAATGGACCAATCTTACCATGAGCATAATAGTGGATATCTGAACCACAGATACCGGTTTTTTTGACTTCAACAATAACATCGGTTGGTTCAACGATTTCAGGAGCTTCGTAGGTCTCGAAGGTGATGTCGTCGATTTTGTTAAGGACTAATGATGGGTTGGCAACCATTTTGTGTGTGTGTGTGTAATTAGGTGAAGAAAGGGTATTAAAAATAGTGATTAGAGAAAATAAAAAAAAAGACTTCTGTTCAAAAGAATTCGGGAGGAAAGGGGATTTAAAAGGATATTTATAGTTGAAGAATAATGTGTGAATGTGGGATATTAATTAATTGAATGAAGGGCGTCAATTCCTTTTCCCCATAGAAATTTTAATCTCAGTGAAACATTTGTGGGCAGGTGGGGCCGGAAGATCTCATCAGATATTGTATTGCGGCATGGATGTTTTATGTATAGTAAATGGACCTTCTTCGCAGGAACAAAAAGAAATTAAAAATAAAACGATTTTATTTTTCCACCCGTCATCGGCAAGCCCATTGTTATTTTTCCGAATCTCCATTAATTTATGGAGAATGCTTTCAACTGATCTTTCTCTCTCCTCCCCTCTCTCGCAAGAATTTTTCTTGTGTCATCTCGAGGTTCAAGGGGAGGCAGGGTCATTTTTTGACATAATGTCTCCCTGGAAGGCAACCACTGACAGCAACAACACATGATCACATAATCTTCAAAGAGAGGTAAATTAATGAAATTTTAACACATCTAAAATTAGTAACACGGTCAAAAAATGAAGAAAAAAAGTTAAAAAAAACGCCTGTGTTGATAACAAAAGAAGGTCGAATTCAAAGGAAACACAAAATAGAAAAAAAAAATTGACGGCTTTAAATTTTGTTGCCAAACCTAAAAAATCAAGCCTCTGAATAATTTACCCCAGATATTTGTTGCATGTTAAGCTAATGACCTGTGCCATTGTTCAAGGTTGATTCTTCAATTCTGCAAGAAGTTGGAGTTCACTCATAATTTACTCCACTCCGATCTTGTGGCATTTTCTGAATGAATTTCTCTCCTTTCAAGAAACATTTATTAATTTTACATATGTACTGAATAAAACTAGATTCTCCTAATGGAGCTCTATTGATTTGTATTGTTATTGAATTAATTTGAATTTGCGTGTTAGATTGGATTGGGTCATTGATGAATTTTGCAGTCTATGAATATCTAGGAGGAATTTTCCGTTCTGAAATCTAATAGCGTTAGAGGATTTGGAAGATTATGCCACTCAGGAGGACATGACTTGATTGAATTTCTCTAATAATCTCCAATTAGAGCATAATGACGCAGTATTTGAAGTTGTAGTTGAAAGTATACAATTAAGAGACAAGTTTTGTCTCAGCTTCGCACATTGACTTCAACCTGTTAAATGATTTTTGCAGCCAAAGAAAACCACCCATTACTGAAAGTATCAGCTCGTTTACTCCAAAGGTGGTGTACTGTTGTCACTATCTTTATATGTGTATAGGTCTCTATGGATGTTTATTTTTTATCATCTCAATGCAGTTGTTTTATGAGTTTTGGAGTTTTAGAAGATTTTTGTTCAAATTCTCATGAAAACCTTTGTTAGGAAAATATTGAAACTTGAATAAAACCATTTAAAGACAAGACCATACTATTATCGCCGCAAACTCAAACTTAAAGATAAGCACCTAATATGCCACAGTTACTGGAAATTGCAAAACTTGTATTAGATCAAGGAAATATAAAGAGCTGCTACATTTGACATATTCACTTATAACAGACAACCATACACAGAGGATTTCTACAACCTAATGGTTAAATACCACCACCTCAACCTCCCCGTACACAAATGGGTCATTCTGCCGAGTGGTATCATAAGATTCAGCTTAAAGAGTTGGACTTATTTCATGATCTTTTTGAAAAAAAATCCTCCTGCTCGGAATGCTCGTGGAAAGATCAATTACTTTATAAATAACCTAATTAATGTGAAGTCTTCCAGAATTCAAAACTGTCAGAGGTTTCCTCAACACGTAACCGTATTTTTAAATATTTATTTATGAAAAATTCTATACA